>JAABKK020052630.1:0-11455 GCA_011634745.2 Catotricha subobsoleta | reverse complement strand
TCAATCGAATGTTATTTAATTTGGCGATAGCAGCCGCTTCTTCAAACCATTTACAATCGAGATTATTATAATTTAACCAAAAACCTTTCAATTTCGGAAATAGGTGTTTGATTTTTTCAAAGTCATTAATTCGCGTAAAATTATTGTTTGACAAATCAATAATGTTGACATTATTGAAAATTGATAAATGTTTCAAAATCTCTGGATCCGATAGATGGTTATTATACAAATGCAATCTTTCCAATGATGCATTTACTGTTGTCGTAAATGATTCTGATAAAATATTTCCCAAATTGCCGATATAAAGATCTTTAATTGACGGTAGTTTTGAAATTTCCCTAAAACTCAAATCCACAATTTGATTATCCGATAAAGAAAGTGCTGTCAATTTATTACAATTTTCAAAAGCTCGTCCAATGCGCGTTATTTGATTCGCAGCAAAATTGATTTTACTGATCAAAGGACTGCCAACAAATAAATTATCGGACAAAGTTTTTACTTTATTTTGTTCAAAATTAACCATTATCAAGTTAGGTAAATTTAAAGCACCATCTTCAATGGTTTCAATTTGATTATTCGCCAGATCCAATGTACTTAAATTATCAGCACCAGAAAACGTTAAACGTTTAATAATTCTTAATTCGTTCATTTGCAACGATAGTGTCTTTAACTGTTTTAATGAACTAAATGTGTCATCTTCAATTTCATGAATCTGATTTGCTATTAAATATAGCACATTTAAATTCGGTGTTTTTGAGAACGCGGATTTAAAAATCTTTGTAATTTTGCTATATTGAAAATTTAACCGCACTAGATCTTCGTAATGTGAAAACCCATCGCATTTTTTCAGTTCAGTCGTTAGTGTCGCAATGGATAAATTGTATAATTTCGAATCAGGAAATTGCTCAAAAATATTCGATGATAAAATTTCGGCATTCGTGGCATTAGTTTTGATTTCCACCAATTCAAGCACATTATCCGATTGTTCCGAATTCAATAAAATATTTATTGTTCTTTCGCTTTCATTTAGATGAATATCATCTTCAGATCCCTTAGAGAATGCCAGATCACAAGATTGAACGTAACTATATCTATCATCTTGACACATTAGAAAATCTAATGAGTTTTTCACAATTGATATTGATCTCACATTATTTGTATTCACACAAATTAACAATAAACCAAACAATAAACTGAAATTTAAAACGAAAAATAATTTTACTTAAAAATCTTAAAACAATGAGAAATAAAAGGCACAAAAAGAACATAATTTTTCTGCTTACGTTTTCTTCTGCATTTTCGTTGAGTTGGAAAATAAGACTGAAAATAATATTTTATGAATTTACCAAAAATTCAGAATAAACGATTTTTCACAAAATATTTTTTGTTTTTATTTTCCTGATAACGTATCGCTAGGCGGGGCATATTCTGTAAATAATACACTATATGATTTAATGATAAATATAGTTGTTTATTTCCATGATATTCTATATCGAACGGCTAACGGGTATTCTCAAGTCCAATCGAATGATAACCACTCGAATATTCTATTTGTATATTATGATGAATGCAGCAATATATAGTTTTATTTAGTTATGCATGGAAACTACAACTAACCCCATAATTGGTGGGGCCAAAAAGAGCGGTGAAATACATCGATGTTTCTTAAAAGTCACATAATTTTTTTTACATTCATGTGAATTTAGCTTTATTATTATTTACTTATTTTTTTTTTTATTGATAACCTACCGCCTAACCCACATTCTGTATATTCTTTATTAGTTTCATGCTATTTTTTTTTTCTAACTCTTTCTTATGATTAACATTTTTAGTTTTAGTAATTCTAGGCATAGGCGCCGACTACAGTATGGCGGCGAGGCCCGAGCCCCACATACACAAAAACCAAAAGGCTCAAGTATCATTTCGCCCCACATGTAGAAATACATTTTTTTTTTTTTAATATCCTTCCATTTTTTGCAACATCATTCAAAAACGTAATTCGTATTTATCAATACATATATGCATGCATCTAACTTGTATCAGAAGCGCCTAAAATCAAAAAATATGCCAGCACAAAACGAATGTAGAAATTATGTTCGTTGTATTTTTTATATTATTTTCAATTGATGGAAAAGCAGCACTATTTCTAAGAATATTTGTTTAAAATAATTTTTCAGAGTTTGACCCCACGTAGACGCCGACAAATTTATTAAAACAAAAATGGAAAATTGAATAAAATGCGAGTTTCTGAAGAAGAACGAAGATCTTTATTTTTTGTTCGCACTAAATTTTTTTTTTGGTGAAGGAAGACTTTCTTTTGTTTGTGCTTGCACAAAATTTTTACCAGGGTGTCTACATGTCATTCAAGTTTAATATAAAACTTATCAGCAAACAAATTAATTTAATATTTATTTTCCATATGAATTAAACATAATTTTTTGGTTTTAGTTTTCAAATTCTGACCTTTTACATTCACTTCATTTTTGAAAAAAATATTAAGTATTGCTTTCGTAAATTTTAATTATCAAAAAATGTACACAAATTTGTTCTTCGACAATGGCCCCATATACACTACGACAAAGTCGGCGCCTATGATTCTAGGCAAATATATATATGAATATGACTATAATTAAAATTACGCTAATTTTTTTTTTTGAATTAAAGTGCGATTCCGAAATAAATTTTTAAAATAGAATTCGATCTCCGCGTAAAATTCACGTGACTTCATTTAACTTTTGCGCTACTTTATAAAATACTTCACACCTACTTCATTAAATTAAGAACTTATTCTATAAAGTTTTAATTACGAAAAAGAAATTTTAGTTTAAGAAATTGTAAAGTTTATAAAGTATATTAAATTTTGATTTCTGAAATATAATTCAATATTTTTATTGTACTTAAATGAAAATCGTAAAACATACATAATTCCAAATTTTGATTATTGAAATGCTTGAAATGAAATGATTTTAAACTACGTTGATTTCATTCACATTACAATAACCTTCAACTTACAAAAACAATACCTTACAAAAAATTCACAACTGAGAAATAATTTATATGTATATTTAATAGGGTGTTTCGAAAAAAAAAATTTGTTGCTTTGACGGGTAATGAAAATCTTGATTCGTTTTCTTTAATTAAGATAAATCTAAAATTTCCTTCACAATGTTCTTGGACACCTCTTTCTTGGGGTTTAGTAGAGATGAAGTCAGATTTTTCAGTGGGATTTAGTGTGTTCTACTTTTCTGTACAATTAAAATATGTTTTTTAACGATTTTTTAAAATTGAGACCTTCGATGGCGGAAAAAAATAGACCAAGCAGTTTTCCAGTAAAGTCATGTATGAAGAAAATACGTTCCTTTATTGAGGAAGATAAATTTCGTTTGAGCTGGGGAAAAAGTCACATTTAGGTTGAAAAAAAAGTAATTTTCGGTCATGCCTAATGTATAAAATATATATCGACTGTTTATATTTTATTACAAAATTTTTAATTTTTTTTCATTATTTAATTTATAATAATACCCAATATTGTTCGTTCTTACATATGAACTATTTTCAAGAGATAGAAAATCGTTTTTTTTTACATAAGCAAGTTTGTAATTTCAATTCTAATATTCTATAAAATATTTATAGCTTCTCTTATTTTTGAATAAAAAGATTAATGAACTCTCAGCGGTCACTTTCAATGTTTTGGCTTCTAATAAATTATATCATAGCTTAAATTGAAAATCGATAAATTTTTTTCGAAAATGAGTTAATGATAGGAACAGATACTGGATGTCATTCTACGTTGACTTAGAAACAGAAATGTCCAATATTTTGTCATTAAACACAATTTTTCCGCCAATTTATAAACAAATTTTCATGCATTAACATAGAAAGCGTATAAGGTTTTTTGTCTCCCCTGAAAATTTGTTTAAATGTGGGTTAACACAATTTGAAACTAAATTGTCGATGTATAAGATGCAATATTATTTAATTTATTCAAGTAAGTTAGTTAAGTATTCAAATATATTCAAATTCATAAATGATGTTAATATTATGTTGCTGCTCATTGACAAATTTTAAATAATTTCTGAATATAAATTTCGTATTTAATTATTTCTGATAACCTATTGGTGACCTCACATCTTCTATAATGGTCGATGTTTTATTTTAACTTAAGACAAATCGCACATTTGAAGGTCTAGTGATAATCGTTTGTTTTGATGACATCCAATTTTCCAAATCATTAATTCAATAATAATTGTTTTGGTCTTAATTATTCTTAAACGATTTTGTTGCACTCGCATATAATAGACATTTCAGTTGTTGAGAATATAGAAACAATAGCCGCGGTATTTCAAATATTTATTCATAAATAATGTGAATAAGAAATAATATGAATATTAGACTGGAGCAAATTTTTGGTGGGTTTTTATACTTCATTTAAAGTTTTTTCTGGTTTCAAAAAAAAGCCACCAGGTTTTAGCAGGTTTTACCTTGTGGGTCGCTACAGCACATCGACCAAATTTAACTGAGAAAATAATGATAAAAGACATGAAAAAAAGTCGATTGTTTTATATAATATGCCTTCGGTTGCGTGGAAAAAAAAGCAACTTGTGAGAAAAATATTATTAACTTTATTATTCATATTGCAATTGATAACAAACATTTATTTGTCAATATAGCAAAGAAAAAAAAATGCTATCACTTTAAGAAAACCAAAAATTAATGATGAGCTAATTGAAAAAAAAAAAAAAGATTGCACAAGAGTGTTTATGCAAAATGATTTTCAAATATGTGTGAATTTATATAAATACATATCATAAAATTACGACAAATAATTGTGTTTGATAGCAGAGAAACTGTGAAAACGGTTATCGAGAACTAGAAAATTATAGATTCGATACAGAAAAAACGTTGTGCGAATTAAGTCTTTCAAATTAAGTATACTTACAAACTTTGCTTTTATTTTTCCTTTTTTTATTTTCATATTCATGATCTTTAATAGCCAAATGACTGAAGCAACAGCAAAGTAAACATTTGAAACTACATATAAATATTTTTTTCTAAAATTTTAATTAAGCGGAAAACCTTTTTTTTTTACCAAAAAACCTAGAAAAAGTCAAAATAATTGTTATCTCTTTTTTTTTTTGTATTTGTATTTGAATATTATTTATTCGATCAACTTTTTTTTTAAAATATTTATAACATGATATTTTTTTGAAGGATTTAAAAATTGCGATTTCTCATCTCAACAACTGATAATTTAATTGAACGAATTTTTATGTAATATCAAGTTTATAAAGGAAAATTGAATTTAAACCATAATATTTTTTATCTCTTAAAAATAATTATTAAGCACACATAAATTTAAAGAAAATGTATTGAAACTGTTTTTAGTGATTCTTGTAAATTTAACACACATTATTATTGTTATCATTCAGTAGTTCTTATCAATATAAAGTAATAAAACAAAAAAAAAAAAATGTTGAACATCTTACTGATCAGCTAACCTATATGCAATGATTATTAACTGTTTTTCCTGTAATCAACCTAAATTTATGATAATTTGCAACAGCTTTAGCATCTTCAATAAACGCACATTTAAAATTATTTCCAGCAATTGAAAGTATGGACAAATTTGAAAAGATTTCCTTTATTTTATCGAAATTGTTAATTTCCGAAAAACTATTATCACCTAAATTTAATATTTCTATTGCGTTGAAAATGGATAAGTGATGTAAAATGTCCGCATTGGATAGTTTGCTGTCGGATAAATTCAAATTTTTTATTGATGAATTTGATTTTGTCAACGATGATTGCGATAATTCGATAATTAATTGTTGTACATTATTTGTAGAATTTCCTATGCTCAAAAATTCTAATGATGGTAAGTAATAAAAAGTGGTTAAATTTAAATCCTCGATACGGTTATGCGATAATGAGATTTCCCATAATTTTTCGTTATTTTCAAAGGTGCGTCCAATGTGCGTTATTTGATTATCAGCAAAATTGACAATTCGAAGTCTCGTCATACCAGCAAATAAATGATCGGATAGCGTTTTCATTTGATTTGATTGTAAATTAATATCCTTTAAGGTTGGTATATTAAAGGAACCATCTTCAATTGTTTCAATATGATTTTCATGTACATCAATTTGTAATAAATTAACAGCACCAGCGAATGTATATCGTTTTATTGTCGTTAAATTGTTATTGTTTAGATGAAGATATTTCAATAGAGTTAATGGAGCAAATGCATAATCTTCGATTTCATTGATTTTATTGTCACCAAAGTAAAATATTTCTGAATTCGGTGATTTAATGAATGCCGATTTTGCAATCTTATGAAATGCACCTTGCAATAATATAAATGTTTTGTCGCTGCCTGGCTGTCTTTTTACTTCAGCTTGGAAATTACTGATTGACAAATTGAATAATTTCGAATCAGGATATTTCTCAAAAGCATTTATTGGAAACATTTCGACATTTGGATCCTTAGCATTAATTTGTAGAACTTCGAATACATCATTCGATTGTTCCGAATTCAATAAAACGTTTACTGTTGATACATTTTCAACTGAAGCTATAATATTAAATATAATGAAACAACCACCGGTGCATTTAAATAGGTTCAATGGATTTTCCACAATTGATACTGAATTCACATGTTGCCAATTCAAAGAAATTAGCAATAAAACCAATGAGAAACTGAAGCATAAAATAGAAAGAAAAAAAAACCAATTACACTTTAAAATGATAAGGATTATTAAAAACAAAATAATCGAGTAGGTAATATACTTACAATTTCTGATGAATTTCTAATGCGACCATTTTTGCTACTTTATAAAATTAAGCTAAAATTTTATTTGACAAAAATTTTAGAGATTTTGTACGAATCTTCATTTATTCTTTTTCGATAACCATCTGCACCTTGAACTCTTTATAGATATCACGTTTCGTATGCGTGTTATTAGCATACGTTTGTTTTGTATGAGTGCTGTATACATGCAACAGCAACTCCCATGTTTATCGCATATAGGGCATATTTTTTTTTGTTTTTCTCTTCCTCACAAAAAGTTATGTTGTGTATTAACTTCTTCAGTTCTTCGGGTAAATAGATAGCGCCTATTATCTCGACCATGGTTGGGATAGAATATAATTTGTGTGATAGGACCTAATTTTTACTTACAGCATTTTTTTTTGTGATTTTTGCAAATAAGTATTTATTACCAACTACTATATCTTTAATATTAATAAACAGTACCTACCTACTATTTTTTTCACGATATAACCTCAACTAATAGAATATTTTCTCTGAGAGAAACTGCCATAAAAAAATAGTTATCAAAAAATTATTTAAAATAAGATGTCATCAATTTTGTTTTTCAATACACTTTATTTTTAAATGAATAAAAATATTTAAAAAAATGTCTAATGTAAAACGTATTTAAATGATCGGTAAATTATTCAATATGTTCAGTAATTAATCCCAATGTTCGGTAAATTGTCCAAATTTTCAGTAACTCAATAACCCGAATTACTCTGGATTGGGATATTTTCACAAAGAGAGAATGATAGGTTTATAAAAGAGGAATATAACGAAGAGATCCCCATTTATCCCCAGTGGAGCCCTAGCGGGGGGATAGAGTTATTCAACAAAATGTATTTTTTTCTACCGAACATTGGGACAAATTACTGAACATTTGGATTGTTTTCTACAGGTTTTTCTTGCTAGTAGAATAAATAGTTCCCTAAAATTAATAGCAAATACTGTGGTTATTTTGTTAGTTAGTTTCTTTTTTTTTCTTTTTACAAATTTTCGATTTTAAATTTATATTAATCGAAATTATGGTTATAATTAACTTACAGCATAGCTATTAACTCGTACACACATATACTTAGTACCTAAATACAACAAAATAATGCATGAATTGAAATTATGCACAGATTTGCACTTTATTAAAATATAATATTTAATAAAGATTTAATGAAATAAAATAAGATTGAGATTTATTCACGGTTCATATATCAAAGAGAACAACGCATCTCTCGTTTAATATGCATAAAAAAGTATCGATAGAGATATAAATATAAAAACAAAATTATGTCATTTACAAAGAAATAATAAGTACGTAGGTACGTACAATGCAACTGTTAAGAAAATGTATTGAATGCTTTATAATTCTGTGAACAAATTGTTACTGCTTTTAATAAGTATTTTTACCGACATATAGTAATATGATGCGGGAACTTTGAATATTTTACTAAGTGGTTAGTTATACTGATATAGTATCAACAAGATTTATTTTAAATAATTTAAAGTCTTTTAACTTCGAAAAAGCTTCAGCCTCTTCAACCCATTCTTGTGTGAAATTATTTCCACCAATTGAAAAAAACTCCAAATACGGAAAGATCTCCTTAATCTTCTCGAACTCATTAATTTGAGAAAAATTATTCTTTGCTAAAATTAATCTCTTAATGTTATTGAAAATTGATAAATGATGTAAAATGTCCGGATCGGATAGTTTTTGGTCGTATAAAGCCAAAAATCTTAATTTTGAATCTGATTTTGTCACCGGGTATCGCAAAAATTCGTTGATCACCAGTTGTAAGTTAACAGTAGCATTTTCTAAATGTAAAACTTCTAGGGCCGGTAATTTGGCAAAAGTTGTTAAATTTAAATCTTCGATTCGGTTTTCCGTAAGCCAAATCTCTTTCAAATTAATGCAATTTTCGAATGATCGCCCAATATGCGTTATTTGATTTTCACTTAATTCGGCATATTGAAGCTTTGGTGCTGCAATAAATATATTATCGGACAGTCTTGTGATTTGATTATGTTGAAAATCAATTCTTTCCAAATTCGGTAAATTTAATGCACCATCTTCAATTGTTTTAATTTGATTGTAATACAAATATATAATTGTTAAATTATGAGCACCAGCGAATGTTAAACGTTTTATTGTTGTTAATTTGTTTCCACTGAGATAAAGAACTTTGAGTGCTATTAATGCACTAAATGCACAATCTTCGATTTCATTGATTCTATTGTCAGCAATGTTAAGCGATTCAATATTTGGTGATTTGATAAATGCTGATTTTGCAATCTTATGATAGTTTCCTTTTATGTTTACATATGTAGGTTCGCTTCCCATTTTTTCTATTTCGGTCTTGTATTTATCGATTGACAAATTAAATAACTTCGAATTAGAAATAAATTGCTCAAAATTATTTGTTGGAAAAATTTGTACGTTTGGATTCACGTCGGCAATTTGCAAAACTTCAAATGCATCACTCGACCCTTCTGAATTAATTAAAATTTTTAGTACCTTTTCATGTTCAACTTGAACTTCAACTGTATTAAAAACAATATAACAAGCATATACATGGCTTGGAGCGAAATCTCTATATTCCGTCGAGGGAGCGGAACAATTTAATTCATCCAATGGATTTTCCACAATCGTAAATGAACTCACATTTTGCCAATTTAAACTAATTAGCAATAAAACCAATGGGAAACTGAAATGAAAAGAAGAAAAAAAAAATTAATTAAACTTTGAATTTTTCGCCCACCAAAACAATAAGTATAGGCAAATTATTTGAAAATTATTTTAAAATTTATTGGGTTCTTAAAAATGATTCCAATTTTAAAAGTTTTAATATAATATATTTAAAAAAACAAGCTGCCAATGGATTGTTACACCTTACACAATTTCATTTTAGTTAGAAGTGTTACCAAAAGACACAGAATCTTATCATCTTCAAAATGTATAAGCTTTTTCCACCAAATCGGTCCCTACTCTCTAGAGACAATAAACATCCAGATCGAATCCTAAACTTATATATTTTATTGAGCACCAGATTGTATCTACGTTTGTATGCAAAAACAACTCACATTTTTGTGTAGAAAAAAGGAGTGTCACTTATTAGTCATATACGTATTTGCATTCCAAGTTTTCTCAAGATTTAATGAATGGATCGGAACCAAACCATATATATTTTCACGAACACAAGATTCCGCCACTATTGGAAAATCAATGACCAATGTCCGACCACAAAATCTCGGAAAATTCTTGTCCTTCCACCACAGTTTCGGATCCCACGAGCCAAAAACGAAATATTTCATAACCAAAACAACAAAAATGAGGGTGATCCAAAATGCAAAAGTATCTTGAATTTCTTAGCCTGTCATATCCCTAATAACCATCAATGGTTTGGATTTTTTGTGTTTTCTTTACGTTGACACGACATATAGTTGCCGCAACTATATTTCCCGATTTGTGTTTTTAATGGTGTATTATTTATTCATTAAGTAAGTAGAAAATAAATGAAAAGATAAAAAATAATCGAACACTACTCACAATTTCTTCGGAATTTCTAATGCGACCATTTTTCTTAAGTTATAAAAATAAACTGAAATTTTTTTTGCACAAAATTTAAATTAAGAAATATTTGCTTTATTTTCTGATAGCCTACCGTAAGCAAGTCCGTAAGTTTCAATACGATCTTTTAGATGTCATTACCTTTTTTTTCTTATTCTTTCTTATTATTGATATTTTTAGCTTTGCTAATTCCGGGCAAAAATACACCAATTTTACTGAAATAAGACACAAAAATTTTTCAAATGGAAATCAATATTTTTTTCAGTAAATTATTTAATTTCTTCGCGAGGATTTCATTCATATGTGAAATGTTTGTTTGTTTTCATAAAATATTTTCCACTTAGCGCATACGCCTCTATGCTAAGTTTGTGTTTCATGATAACGAAAGAAAACCAAAATGGTATGAAAAACGTATGAGTAATGTCGTCATTACTTAATATCCCGGGTAAGAAGGTATTTTACACAACTTCACAAAATACTTTCATACCTTATAAGTTATAACATCGGACGTTCAAATACTTTAAGATAATTCATAACTACTTAATAGTTGTAAAGTTGTTAAAATGTATTGTGTCGTAATTTGAAGTTATTCTGACGTAAAATTAAATCAGTTCAAGAAATCATAAAGTTTTTAAAGTATGCATTACTTCAAAAATCAAATGAGTTTCTTTAAGTACTTTACAATTTCTTAAACTACGTCGATTTTGCGTCAGAATAACTACAAGCGACGTAACAATTTGGATATTATTAATGTTAGTCATGAAGTATTTATTAAGTAGCATAACGTAAAATAAATAGTCACGTGAAGTAAATTTTTATCCGGGACCTGAGAGCCAATTCTTATGCACGTATACCACATACTCGTATACAAGTGCATTATTTTGGGACGAATGTGTTTAAAAAATGTCTCGTATACGAATTGATTTGAACGATTCGAATGTGGAGATCATATACAATTTGAATGTCTATAGTTTTGACAGATATTAAATATAAATGATTAGATGGTTTTAATTTAAAGCGAAATATTCAAGTAATGGCACAATTCGACGATATTGTACAATTGGCTGCAATAAATGCCTTAGAAA
>JAABKK020052619.1:0-11456 GCA_011634745.2 Catotricha subobsoleta | reverse complement strand
AAATATTGCACTGAGTACAAAACTGCACTCAGTGCAGAAAAAGTGCAGCACTGAATGACATATTTGGAAACACCATAGTCACGTAGATTATATGTGTTCTTTTTAAATGAATGATAAACAGACATTCAATTTAATAATAATAATAATAATAACGTAGAATCTAGTCGTTCATCATCCTTTTAAATCGATGTAGATTTGCTAATAAAATATAAGAGGAATATTTTTTATAAATAATTTAAAAGACGTTTGTATTGACGACAATCAAAAAAAAATGTATTTATTTACATAATTTATATAAGTGTGGTTGTGTGGTTTATTCACCATGTACGTTCAGCACACAAGCCAACAACATATTACAAAAATCAAAACCAAATTAAAATTAAAATAAAATATATTTTTGAGTTATTTTTTCACAAATTTTTAGTTATTCGTAATATTTTGTTGTCTTTATTTTCTTATTACATAAGTATATCTTTTATGCTTGTTTTCAAATTATTTATCAACTTCAATTTCAGTTTTGTTTTTTTTTTGTTTTTTTTTTTTTAATTCTTTACTTCTAGTAATATTTATGATATTTTAATTCATTATTTAATTTATTTAATATAAATAAAGATCAAATTTTATGTGGTTTTGGTTTTCAGTTCTTACAAATTTTTCTTATTTTCGTCATCACCTTTTGTCTGTCTTTTAATGATTTTTAAATCATCAATTAGTATATTGCTCCAAATTTTATAGCTACTCAATTTTCTTTTCAATGTAAAACTTATCAATTTATATTTTAGCCTACTATTATTATTTATTTATTTTTTTTTATAGTTATTCTCTCCCTTTTCATTTTCAATGCTAAATTAGTAAAAACCCATTTAATATTTTTAAATTTAAATTAAATAATTTATGTGTGTGTGTGTGTGTGTATGTATATGTATTTATGATCATTTTACTTCTGATATTCTATCTAATAGCATTTATTGCGTCTCGTCGCCAAATGGAGCACATAATAAATAAAAGTAAATTCGCAAAAAAATTAAAATTGAAATAAAAAGAGACTTTTTGTTATCAGTAATTAAGACATCGGCAATCGGAATTACTAAGAAATACTCCTTGAAATAATTAATTATGGTATTCTTGAGTTCTTATTAAATAATTAGCTCAAATAGCAGTATTCTTAACAATTAAAGCAATCACAAGATGTTTGGTGCCGTTAATCGAATTGTGACTCAAAATATGAGACAATCTCCATTTTTATGTAATATGGAATTCTGATAATTTTAACATTTTCAGCACATCATCAAAACAAGATTATAAACTTTTTGTGTTTTTAATTTATTTTAATTATTATTATTTTTTTTTTTATCATAATTAATAAAAACTGTGTACAAACACAAACAAAATGTTTTTATATATAGTTGATTTCTCCTGTTTTCATTTTTTTTTAATTCTTTTAACATAGTTTTCACATACTTTTATAATTTTAATTGATTTGTTTATACTCTTTTCTGTTCTTTTTCTTTTTTCTTTTTTTTTTAAGTAATTAATTGTGCACTGTTGTCGAGGAATGTTGCATATTTCGTTCAAACTCTTCTAAACTTAATGCTTGACCAATACCGAGAGATGGTAACTTACCCGCAGATGCTTGTGCTAATAGTTCAGGTGAAAACCAGCGTGCTAATTGATTGCTAGTTGGTGACAGTGCACCCTCACGTCCACTAACATTATTTCCAGCACTAGTATTTGGCACACCGGGACCAAAACCTTGTTGTAGAATATGATGTGGTGGCTGTTGCGGTATTGTTGAGGAAGGTTGTTGCGGATGTTGATCATTATGATTAACTTAGTAAGAAGAAAAAAAATTGCAGAAACATAAATTAAAAACTATAGTAAATGATAATTAATAAATTTAATGAATTTAATGCTTACTCGGTTGATGCTGTTGCATCAAATAATGTTGCTGGGCCCGTTGAACTTCGCTTAGTTGAACGAATTGTTGTTGCTGTGAACGTAATGCAGCTGCTGCGGTAATTCTTTTCTGTTGTTCAGATTGAGCTTGATGCTGTTGCTGTTGTTGGCGCTCTTGCTGTTGCCGATGTTGAAATATTTGTAAAAATTGCTGTTGTTGCGTCATCAAATTTGGTGGTTGAGTATTATTTGTTTGTTGCTGTGCATTCATAGATTGTGGTTGCTGTGGTGGTAAAGCTGGTTGTTGCTGCTGCTGTTGTTGCTGTTGCTGTTGTTGCTTTCGTTGATGATATTGCTGGACTTGTTGAAATTCAATATTTGATGCAAATTGAATTGGCATTCCACCTTTAACTATGGGTCGACCTGAGATTTATGTATTTGGTTTTTTTTTTTTTTTAAATCTTTTTAATATTTTAATTATTGCAAAGGATGAAGTTTCTTCAAGAGTTCAAGAAACTAGGCGAATGATATAAATTGAACAAAATAAAATAAATCGTTCGCTGATATACCCGAATAAATCGAGAGATAATAAGTGAAATCAAACGCGTTATTTATAAATATTTACGTCATGTTAAAAAAAAAACGCTTTCATCATCTGCGTATTAAGATAATATAAAAACGAGTTCAAAAACTACCAGAGAAATCTTAAAAATGTGTGATTTAGACATAACGACACAAGCGAGAATGACAGTGATGTGACCGGTTTAGTCACTCTCACATTTGTTAACAAAATATCGTAAGTTGTGTAAGTACTAGGAACTGACTTACTCTACTCTCATTCTCACCGGTTCGCAGAGCAATAAATTAATAATATAGAAACTAAAAGAAGAAAATAAATTAACTTTACCTTGTGGTTTATTATTATTTGATAGTTGTTGATGTTGCTGCTGCGGTGCATTAAATGGTTGTGGTAAAACATTTGCGGGCATTTGATTAAATTTTAAATTTTGGGGTGGAGGTGGTTGCTGCGCTCTAGCAGATAACTGTTGCTGTGGCTGCGATAAATTATTATACATTAGACGCTGTTGTTGTAAATGCTGTTGCTGTTGGAATTGCTGTTGTGGAATTAACTAAATAATGATAGTTATCATGAAGAATTAAATTTCAATGGAAAATGTGTAATTTATGCTTGTCTGTACCTTATTAATATCTTTATTATTGTTGATGCCACCAACATTAGTAGCATTACCGCCACTAGGCATATTATCAATATCTTTTTCAGCTGTCATTTTACGTAAAACTGATGTAGGAGTGAATGCAAGTGTTGGAGTTGGCGATGCAATATGCTGTTGATGAACTTGATGCTGTTGCTGTTGTTGTTGCTTATTAAGTCCGATTCCTGGTGATACTCCTCGATTTGGTATTACAGCTGTATTAATTGATTCAACACTAACATTATCAGAATTATTCGTATTTGCTGATTGCTGTTGTTGTTGCTGCTGTAACTCTTGGCGTTTACGAAAGTTTTCTCGCTGTTCTTCAAGTTTCTTTTTAATCAATGCATTTTGCATTATTGATTGTGTATGAAATTGTAATTCTCGTGGAGAAGGAATACGTTGTGGAATACCTTATATGAAATAATAAACAAATTAACTTGAAGGAAAAAACTTTATATTCAGTAATTAAATTATTAATTACCATTTGGCAACGGTGAGATTCTCAGTTGTTGCTTTTGTGCCATAACATTTGGTGATGGAATCTGCTGTTGTGTAGATGAGCTACCATTTCCACCTCCAGATTGATTAAAAAAGTTTAAAACAGCCAGCAGGGTTTCACGATCACGTTGACCAGCATTTGGATTACCTAATTGTTGTAGCAAGAACGGCTGAGTTACTTCACCAGAACTTAATCCTAAATTTGAACAAAAAAAAATTATTTAATAACAATTTGATTTTTATTTTTTCAATTTATTTGCAGTAGTATTACTTACGTTGAATTAAAGCCTGTGCTTCGGGTCGTTTCAAAATTTCGACACGATTTTGCTGAGTATGGAATGGTTGTGGAGCAATTGGCGGTTGTTGGCCCATGATCATTTTTTTAATAGCATCTGGTGGTTGATTCGTTAGTTGTCGCGCTTGCTGAATTGGCGGAGGTCCAAATGGAAACATTTTCTTAAAATCATCAATTTGTTGTTGTTGCTGCATTTTATGGTCTTGATGATGGGGTGGCAACGGCATTGGTTGTTGATGTGGATTTAAAATTCCTTGACTGTTTTTATTCAACATTTGCATTAAATTAAGAGCTGAATGGTGCTGATGGAGTGACGGTTGTAACAATTGTTCATGCTGCTGATGTGGCAACGGCAACGGTGATGAACCATCACTACTAATTTGTTCCAGTAATTTCTTAAATGCTAACATATCTTGCTGTTGAGTCGATGAAATGTTTCTATTTCCTGCACTAGGTGACAGAGCACTACTATTACCTCCACTCGTAGGGCCAGTTTGTCGCATACGAGCTTCTAATTCTTCAACGCTATGTATATGTGCACCACTTGATGTTACTGGTGAATTAAGCGCATTATTTTCGGAAGAATGTATTTGTTGTTGATTGGTGATTTGTTGCATATGATGTTGTGGTGTATTCTTTTGAACATTTGGAAATTTACCACGTTGTAAGAATTCCATGAAGGAATGTGGCGCACCACTACCAGCTACACTTGAAGCTACCGGTGAAATTGGGGAAAAGTATTTTGCACCGCCGCTGTCACGAGGTATTATATTACTTGTATCCTCTTGCAATGATAACGAAGACGGACGACTTTGTTTACCAGCATTATCGCCGCTACCACCACCCGGACTATTACTCCGAAACCATCGACTAAATCTCGATTCACTAGAGCCAATTTCCTTGAATGCCTCATCAGTCTGTGTAATTGAATAAAAGAAAATGATTTTTTTTAGGTGTCCATAAAATATAAATAAAAATAAAGAAATGATAAAAATAACTTACAGATAGCAAATCAGATATGGAACCTAACTTTAAGAAATCTTCAAAATTAAAATTGTCATCATTGTTGCCAGTCTTGTTTGAATCTGTGGTAGACGCTCCTCTTCCATTAATATTACAGTCTTCATCATCATTGTTATCACTTTCATTGCTTTCACTAACATTTTTCTTGGTTTTCTTTCTATTGCGAACGTGATCATCGGCGTTACTATTATTGTTGGAATCGTTTGATAATTTATTTGACATTGCAGATTTAGGTGTATTTAAATCAAGCTCTTCAATATTATTTGATTTTAAATCATTATTATTTTCATTTTTTTGTTTACTGCCGCCATCATCTGATGTTTCTTCATTGTCATGCTCATTATCTTCGTCATAGTCACGACCATCTTCACAATTTTCATCGCTATCTTGAATAACTGACGAAGCCGATGACGAATTTTTTGTAACGGTTGATCGTGATGGTGCTGGATCATCAAAACCACGCAATTCAATTGTATCATTCTGTGATGTTGGTCCACCACTAAACCATTCTGGCTCTTCTATAGTATGTGACCGTGAATCTCCATACATACGTCGGCGATGACTATTGTTATTATTATAATGACTGTTATTCATTGAATTGCCGCCGTACGAACCATATCGTGAATTATTATTCGTAATACTATTGCTACCACTATTGTGATGATGATGATGGTGATTACTGTTGTTGCTATTACCCACACCTCGTATATTACGTTCTTTATCTATATTTCCCATATTGAAATCACGATTAAATGAACGACGTTCAAATCTTTCTTCATTCATTCCGCCACCACGTTCACGAAATTCGACACGATCCTTTTCCATTAAGTTGTTGCTTCCAATGCCACCACTAGTACGAGACAAAATATGATGTGGTTGGTGTGGTACCTGTTGGTGCTGTTGTTGGTCACTACCCCTTTCACGATCTCTTAATCCTAGTAAACCACCACTAGGGCGAAAATTATAATCAGCTTCGTTTGCCGCAGTAGTTGTTGTTGTTATAGTATTAACACCGCTTGTACTAGATGCTGTCGCCGTTGACGAAGATGATGTTGAATTTGTGTCTCTTTCCGCTGTTGATGAACGATAATCATTCCATGAAGCATCTCTCATTGGTATACGACCACTTCCAATACGACGATCACGTCCTAAAGCCTCTCGTTCACCAACATTATTTCCATTACCATTACCGCCACCATTATTTCCAGTAATATTTGAATTTGATAAAGATGAAGTCAGACCAGCAAAATTTCCACCGCTACGTCTGGATGATGATGCTGATGTACCAGTTCCGGTATTTATAACGTCGCTTGATAAATCTTTTCTTACGCCACTACTACTGCGATCTTTTGTATCAGTAGCATTACCGCTACCACTGACGCCTGCTGGTCGTCGTTTACAAGCAAACGATGGTAATAAATATGATGAAGATGCCGATGTATTTGCTAATGAAGATGTTGACGATGATGCAGACAATGTAGCTGTCGACGATTTTATACGATGATATTCAGTGCATCCACTACTGCTGTTATCGTAGCGACTCATTGTCCTGCCACTATCATTATTATCACCGTTACCAGTATTGCCAACACGACACCATAGTCTACGATCGTCAATACATTCTGGTTTACGGCGTGATAATTCAGAATTACGTAGACCCAGTAATCTTTCACGTGTGTAACGAATAGTACGTATATCCAATGACAGTGACGATGTCGGAGAATCATTTGGAGGTGCCGGTGACATTTTCAATGAGATTGATATAGGTGTTGATGACGTTGGACGAGGACCACAGCTTAATATTGCCGGATCTATTTGATCAGGGGGTTGGTATTGTTGTTGATGATGTGCTGGTGGTTTATTGATGCTTTCATCTAATTTGAGAATAATTTAAAAAAAAAAAAAAAAAAAAATCGCATTAGGCATCGCAATTAGTATCATTACATATAAAGAACAATTTAAAAAGACATATATGTGTATTAAGACCTACCACCATCAGATTCTGAAGATGTTGGTGTATTAGAGCTTTCTCGCTTGCCACCATGGTTTTTATCACTTACTGGGATTGGTAATGTTTTTGTTGTTATGGCATTTGCAGCCATATTGTTTATTGTACTTAGAAGACAATCCACTTTTATATAAAAACGTATTTATATTATTTATTTCACTTCTATTTTTTATTCCTAAATATGACTAATTGACAATATTTTAATTGTATTGATGACGTTTGTATGAGTATGGAGTGTATATGGATGTGTATTTCGTCCGTCCTCTTCTTTTCACTGGAAATTATTGTGGCTCAAATTGTTGACGTTTTAGTTTAATTTCTCTTTTTTTTCTTCTTTTTTTTTTGTTCACTTATCTTTCACAAATTATTATTATTTTTTAAATTCAAATGTAAAATTGTGATTAATGCACACATTCACACTAACTAATAATGATGAAATATTTTAAATTAATTTAAACATTTAATAGTTAAAAATGGCATTAATTCTTCTTATTTTATATTTTTTTTAAATCCTTTGTTTTATCCTTCTCTTTTAATTCTAAGTAATTAAATTTATTTTTATTTTTTTCATTAATATCACAGACACATTTTTGCTTTTATTTAATAATTTAATCTTATTATTTATTATTATTATTTTTTTTAATTTTATCTAAATAACTTTTCAATAACAATATTTTGCTCTACAGTCACCAAAGAGAGAAAAAAAAAATTGTTAGTAATTTTTTTTTATATATTTCACAATTTTCAAAAAAAAATAAGAACAGAGAAACAGTAAATAGAAATGAATTTGTAACAAAATACAATTTTAGTACTTAAATCTAGAGACTTTTTCGGAGAATTAATTAAGCAGTTTTCTTTATCTTGTTTTATCGAAAGAAAACAATAGAAAAAAAAATGTTATTTCGATTACGAATTATAATTTAAAGGACCAAAAATAATTGTAACAAGTAAATGGATATAAATTTTTTTTTAGAAAGTGTCAAAAAAAAAATACAATTAAAATTAAAATATCACCTTTTCATTTAATTGGGACCTAGCGATATTTAATAAATACAAAACAGCACATACAGGTATACAAACAATAAACTGACAACTTTTCCTATTCACTCACACTTAGCTACAAAACATAAAATACCAAATACAAGAAAGAAAAAGAAAAAAACAAACGAATGAACGAACGAAAATGGCTAAACGGTACTTTAATAAACTTTATATAGTGAATAGGCGCGTGCGGTTCCTTACTTATACACAGTTATACCGAAATTTTCTGCGTTTGGCTGCGGTTAATTGTTGAAATCAACATACATATGCGCACTCCCAAAAGAAAGCACTAGAGTAATAATGAATTATTACACACTACTCGAGAAAAAAAAAGAACTAAAAATAGTTAAATGGAAATTTACTCTATTGTTTGAAATGTTTTAAAAGGAGTTAAGGATTTTCTTTCCTAATCGATTGGTTTGTTATAAAAGATTGTAAAGTACTTATATGATTTTATTATTAAAATTTAATTTTCTTTCTAATATTTTGCTGTGCGATCAGAGATAGAGACAAGACACTCTTTTACAAGCGAAATAAGCGCCGCGCTGTTAAATCTTAGACCTTTGAAAAATTTTACCTACTTTTTTCTTCTTTTTTTTTAGTTGTGCAAAAGCTTCTTTTTTTGCTGCTTGAGTTTTGGTTAAATCCAATACATTTACGCACGCACGACTGATCTTATATTTAATTATTAATTAATGGTACTTATTTATTACTTTTAGTTTTTTTTCTCTATATGTATACAAACAAAAAACAATTCACTCAATAGTATTATTGAATGTCGATAGACAATACGCGTACAATAAATAATTACTGCTGGCATATGCAACAAACGACGACGCGAAAATGACGTATGTAGCCAACAGTGAACACTCTCTCTTTCTCAACGAAAAGCAACGAAATATGTAATCGCACACAAAACGCACTCTTTATTGTTTATTTCGCTATTTTTTTTTTTTTTTGTTCTCTCTTTTTCTCTCTATCTCTCGCAGTGTATCCACTACACATCAGCCTCTATACCAATCACAAAGCATTGAAATGAAAATGAAAAGGAAATTTTCAAGCAACAATGGAAAAACACTTTTTAATACAAAAATTCTCGGTTATTAATGTATAAACGGTAATAATGATATTTATTTCAATATTACATGCAATTGCTTTAATAAATTAAAATAAGTTTTACACTCGCGCAACACTTTATTTAAAATAATATATTGGAATATAGGTTTTGTGTCGCGGGAATCGAGAGAACGCCATATGTAATTCTTTTTTTTTTTTTACACACTTGAGAATTTCGCCACGTCTTGCTTTTCGTCGTATGTGTGCTGCTCTTTAATTTAATGATAGGCTTACAGTATCGATACCACACACCTTTGACATTGAATAGTAATATTTTATACAAATTCAATCTAGTACAAAAATGGCCAATATGTTCTTCAATGTATATGCTTTAAGTATGAAAATATGTTGGCAAACAGAAAATGTCCATAAAAAATGAATTTAACAGCAATTACAATAAAAGTGATGTAGATTGGTTGGTAATTGTTCGGAGCATCGACCTAAAATAGAAACCAATTCATATCTAAATTCCCTGCATCCACATACATATACACATAGAAAATGTATGAAAAATTCATAAAAAATGTCCATAAAAAATGAATTTAACAGCAATTACAATAAAAGTGATGTAGATTGGTTGGTAATTGTTCGTAGCATCGACCTAAAATAGAAACCAATTCATATCTAAATTCCCTGCATCCACAGACACAGACAGCAATTAATTTTTAAGTAGAATAGCGAACAATTTATTAAAGTCCCAATAGACCTGTTTGAGTTCCGAAAATAATTTATTTTGTTCATTTTTGTTCATAAAGGCACATTGCGGTTCTGACAGCTTTCTCTACGTTTCCATTATCATCATAATCCTGATAAAAATGTTGATCGTAATAACTTTTGACAGATATGCCATACAAATTCTGTCAAAAGTTACTACGATCAACATTTCTATCAGGATTATGATTATAATGGAAACGTAGGGTTTGTTTCTTAATATCAAGTGCTGGAGGACAAACATACAGTTTGTACATGAATAATACCCATACTCCTCTACACAAGTTTTTATGAACTTGTCTTAAAAAATTGTGAAAAAAGAACGAGAGGCAAATACAAAATTACAAGTGAAAAATGGAAAAAGTGCTTAAGCCAACTAATAGGAAAGAGATACCAAGGAATCCATTTTACATATTCCCAAAGTTCTCAGGCATCTCGCTGAGGGCGCTACTGTACAAACTTTTGGGATATTAAAAAATATGTACTACTTACACCACATTGTCCTCAGCGGGCTACCTGAGAACATCGAGAATATGATAATGCTGTAACAACCGCGATTTGCCTTATTGTCGACGTTGGTAAAATAAAAAGTATTTTGTGTCTCACATTGAAAATAATAAGCTTGTTGCGGTGGCTGGTGATAAACTTATTACTTCGCTGCTGTAAAAATAAAAAGATATGCTGTATGTTAAACCTTAAACGCTAAAGTCAAAAATTATTTAGAGGTTAATTAATAAGAATAAAAAATAAATATTTCTATTTTACTTCAAATACAATTTCTGCTAGTTGAAAAATAGTTTTGACGATCATTTCTTTCTATGAAATGTGCAATTGAACTGTGTAATACACAAAACAAATCAGAAATTATGTTTTTATTTTGACGTCTTACATACAGAATGTTTTCATTGCGAATTTAGATGTCATCACCTTAGTTTATATCGTGCCAAATTTTAGTAGTTTTTAAATTCGTATTATTTAACTACTTATTTTGCATGGTGTTTATATGCAAATATTTTGGTACTTAAAATAAACTAGGGAGAAGAGAATTTTTGATTTGACGTTTGTCTGAAAAGCTTAGTCAAGTTTAGATTATCATTCTTATAATTATAACGTTAATTGCACGCAATAATTAATATTAACCTTTATTTAATTAATTTTCATTACTTAGTTAACTTTTTAATCATTTTTCGTACCAAATATAAAACGCTAAATGAAATAAAATACACCAAATAAAATAAGGTTATGAGAATAATTCATGTTTATATCACAACTAGGATTTATTAAAAACTAATACTCGCAAATAATCTTGCATAAAAAGAGAACTGTAATTTTATCTATTATTTAAAAAATCCTACAATTACATGGTGTTTATATCGCTCAAACTAGTATTATTTTACGACTTTTCGGAAAATTCTAGTATTATTTGCGCGATATAAACTAAGCTATCGCGACTATAGTCTATTAGTCTCTGTATAAACCATAGTTGAGTCACGGTGTGTGCGAATGTTGAATAACGCAACCAGAAATAATATCACCTTATTTCATAGTAAAATAATAGTAAACCGATAAATTGTTAAATAAAATGATTAAATAAATAATATTATTCCATAATTTCTGGTTTTCCTATCATTTTTCGATGAAATAAGATGAA
>JAABKK020052608.1:0-11457 GCA_011634745.2 Catotricha subobsoleta | reverse complement strand
GAATTTGTTGATTTTTCAAAGTGAATTAATTAGTAACCGATTTGTAATAATTTGTAACGTATACCTTGAATTTGTAATTAAAAAGAACAACCAAATAAACCAATAAGGCTGATGTTTGCATGCGGTTCGGTCCGTGTGGCATATCTGCAACAAAGGCCGTTTAAGGGATGACTGTATCAAAAATGCAAAATAAACAAAATATTGCCACCCGCAAAAATATCATAAATTACTTATAGTGCGCTGTTCATATATTACGTAAGAGGATATGCCATATCTCTGCAAATATCAGTCGTATCTTAATTTTGAGTTGATATACCCCCCCCATATATTAAATTTTAAGATACGACTGATATTTACAGAGATATTACATATAACAAGCTTTGAGAAAATCTTCTTAAAGGGTTACGTAATATATGAACAGCGCCTAGCATATCAAATTTTTTCGTATATATTTTTAATATAAAGCATTAAGTATAAAGCAATTTTATTTGGGTAAACTAAATGTAATTTAAATTTATTGTTTCAATAACATAATGAAATTTATGGACTCTATGCAAAAAATATATTAAATTTGTTTATAGTAATTTATGAACTAACGCATAACACTATGACACACTAAATGGTCGTTTAATATTAAAATGTTTATATTAATTAGTGTTCTTCTTCTTCTTGTTTAATATAAACAATTTTTATCTGCTATTCTATTGTTACATACATAAACATAACATAAGTATAAAGCAAAATGTAATTTAAATTTATTGTTTCAATAACATAATGATATTTATGGTTAAGACCAGTATTACTGCTATTATTTGATTTGTTAAAATTTATAAATGTACAATGCTTATAGTCTTGGCAAACATTAAATAAATAAATATAAAAACACAAAAATATTTAATAATTATAAATATTGTTAATAAAAAACCTATTGTTATTATTATTTATCCACGTACTACAATGTACATGCAAGCAAGACGGAAATTACCATGTAAACTACATTAATAACAGCGAGGATGCTGTATAAACAGAGAACGTTTCCTGGAAAACTTTTCCATATATCGTTTCAGCGATGTTTTATTAATATTTGCTTGTTGGAAAAACTGCTTACGAATAAATAAATAAATATCTGCCAATCACTCGGTAACGAAGAGAGTCGTGAATCTCCTAAATTCATATAGCTGAGTCAAAAATGAAATGGTAACGGAAGTTTCTTTTCGGCTCACATAAATGGTCGCTTTTGTCACATTCGCACTTATGGGAAGCAGTGTCACCTAACATTTTACCACTATACTAATAAGTACTTACTTACATTAAAACACAATAAATATTTAATAGGAAATTTTAAAAACGCAATTTATTTTTAAAAAAGATTGTACAAATATTATAAGCATGAATATTCTTTTTGTTTTTGTTTCAAAATAACACAGCATTTTTTTTATAATTAGTTATATTTGTTTACTTTAATGTTTGTAAAAATTGTGTTAAATCGTATTCTTCCTCATATTGTTTGTCTTCCCATAGTTCTGGTAAACTTTCCAAAACTTGTTTCATACTTATATTAGCAGGCACACTACCACTTCCACTATCTGTGCTAATCTTATCAGATTTTCGATTTGAATCGTCCGTTGACAAATCGAATAAATCAAATAATTGATCTGTTGCCATTGTTTCCATTGTTGCATTCTTGTCGTTAACCACTGTATTGGCTGTAAGCAATTTGAATTTTTGCAATCCCATAATTTTCTCTTCAAGCGATTTTCGGGTAATTAATCGATACACATTTACAACTTTTTTCTGTCCAATACGATGTGCACGATCCATTGCTTGTAAATCTTTCATAGGATTCCAATCATGTTCTACAAATATTACAGTATCAGCTCCAGTTAAGTTTAAGCCAAGTCCGCCAACCTATGTAAAGGTTTAAATTAATAAATAAAATCTCATTTTCTAAAAGTGTAAAAAAAATTATTGTGTATGACAAATTTTTGTACGGCAAATATTAGAATAACTATTTTTTTAAATTTGAACTCCTGCAAAAAATTTATTTGGTGAAAAATTAAGATAACCAAGGTTTGGGCCCTATTGGATGCCGCAAAATGGATGAAGTTTTAATATTTAATTTAAAAAAAAATAAAATAATAATGCTAGTATTTAGAAAGTTGTGAAACACGAACATTTCATATCTTTCTGAATACTTTGCATCAGCATGGTTTATTTTCAAAAATAAAAATATCAAAACTCCATCGATTTTGCGGCACGGTTAACCGTTCACCAATGAGACGTAAATTTTAGTTTTTCACTCATTAAATATTTTTCAGGAGTTGAGACAAAAATCAACACTACTTTTCTTGTCACCTAATTTCATATTCGATCATACCTGTGTCGTTAATAGCAATACATCAATACTTGGATCGCCATTAAATTTTGTAACAATTTGATGACGAGATGATGCTGGTATACTTCCATCTAAACGTAGATATGACACGCCCGGTAAATGTTTTTTCAATAAATCATTTTCGACTATGTCGAGCATCGTTTTCAATTGGCAAAATATTAATGCTCGATGTTGATTAATTACGGACAAGGAATCTCCGTTAGTTGGTTCATTACCAATTCCACAATCTAATAAAAGTTGTCTGCAAAATTCAAATTATTATTATATATTGGTTTAGGCTTTAGATTAAAAAAAAACTAAAATTGAAACTTACTTTAAAGCTGGCAATTTTGCTGAATTTTCAATATCGCTTAAACTTTTATTCACTTTAGCCATTTCATCTTGTATACTTTTAAACTCTGGATGATGTTTTGTTAAAACTAACTTCGGATGATTACAAACATTTTGTAAATATCGTAATGCTTGAAAAATATGTGTTTTTTTTGTTAATGCATTTCCACCAGATCCTGCTGATTGATCAATACTTTCTAAACATTCATTTAAATCGTCCGATTTTAAGTGCGTCTTACTAAAGTCTTCATATAGACGTTGTTGTAATGGACTTAGTTCGCATAAAAGATCTTGTGTGATTTTTGGCGGCAGATCAGTTAGAACATCTTCTTTGACACGTCTCAATATAAATGGTAAAACCTGTCGATGCAATGCTTCCATAGCTAGAGCACCGGCTTCTTGATCTTTGGCTGAACTTTTAGCATCTCGGCTTGCTAAAATTGGTCGACTAAATTTACAAGCAAATTGTTTTTCTGTTCCTAAGAATCCAGGCATTAAAAAATCAAATAGTGACCATAGCTCTAGAACATTATTTTGAATTGGTGTGCCAGATAGAATCAGTCGATGATTTGCTATCAATTGTTTCATTGCTTGTGAACATTTAGTTTTTCCGTTTTTAATTATGTGGCCTTCGTCCAGTACCACATAATTCCACTGAACTGAACTGAAAAATGAAATATCTTTTCGTACAATGTCATAAGAAGCAACAACCAAATTATGAGTGGCTATTTTAGGACGTAATTTCTCACGTTCATTAGGAAAACCAACATAGTGCAATGGTCGCATATATTCTTTAGAGAGGAATTTATTTACTTCATACACCCAATGGCCAGTTAACGTTGGTGGACAAATAACTAGACTTGGTACACGTGATTCATTTTCAATGCATCTTTCGTGATGATCACCAGCTAATATGCAAATTGCTTGTAAGGTTTTGCCCAAGCCCATGTCATCCGCTAGAATACCATGCAATTTATATTTATTTAAAAACCACAACCAGTTAACGCCAGCTTGTTGGTAGCTTCGTAGCTCCGCATTAATTGGAACAGGAACATTATAATCGGGTATCTTTCTGGGCGAAAATAAGCATTCTAAAAATTCTTTATCCTTTTTTTTACGTGCTTGTAAGTCTTTTGATAACAGTGGATGGTTGATTGTTGTACTAGTATTTGCATCGGTAACAGCACCATCTAGTGGCATCAATTGAATTAATGTAGCAAAACAATGAGTTGATAGAAGACGAACAGTTTTATCTGGATCACTCATTCGTCCCAATAATGGTACTACCAATAGTAGAACATATGGAACAATTTGAAACTGTAACTTTGTCACAATACATGCGATTGCTTCGATGGCACCTTGTCGATATATAACATTTTCGATTGTCTGCAATAATGGAACACATTCTTCAATAATTAAATCCATAACACGAGATGAATTTATAACAGCCATTGTAGCTAAACAACGTGATGCCATATGACGTATCTATAATCATAAACGTTTTATTTAATATTTTATTTTAATCTATAGTTTTTATTATAGATTAATCTAGTGGAAAACATTAAGAAACCAATCAAGAACATATCAGGCATATTAGCAAAATTATACACTTTTTATCCAAAAACCATATCAAAAGATTTAAATACATATATAATTTCAAAGTATATTTAAAATGCATCTCTTCAAGTATGTTTTTGATTGGTTTGTTAATGTAATCCACTAGGGTATCGCTTGACCTACCGCTTTTAATGGATGTCTTAATAGTAAACATAATTTTGTTAGTAGTTCAAATAGTTTTGCATTGATAGTAGAACTAACATTTGGTGCTGCACATTCAATCAATTGCAAGCATGTAATTAATTCATTGGCTTGTTCATAATTAACTGGTATTTGTTCAAACTCAGTGGCATATATGTGTTGAATATCATCTTCAGTAATTTGTATAGTGTCTGTTATAATAGACCAAAATATAGGAAGTTTTTCAATCAAATCCGCACTGAAATATGTACAAATGGCTTGTACAGCAAACTGAGCACCAATACGTTGAATGCGATTTTGCTTTCGACACTGCGTACCAAATGGAAGAAAATTATATATTTTTCCTAAGAACTATTGTTTTTTTTTAATCTTAAATTTTTTAATACTTACAGGATCTTCTTCCTCCGCTAATTCATCTGCTGTAATATCAATATTTGGTGGTCGACCTGGCCCCCGTGCTATTGTTCCATTCGTAATTGTTTCATTAGATTTATGTTGTAGAGATAATGTTAATACACCATGGTATGGATTGGATTTATCTGAATCAGAATTATTTGAATTGAATTCACGAAACGATTTCGGCGTTGGTATCTGAAAACAAAAACTTTACAGTTAACTGTTTATTTTCGATTATGTTTACAATAAAATCCATACAATTTTCGGCGTGTAGTCGGCATCACTTTTCAGTAAAGTACATAAATTAGTGATGATTTTATTATTTGGATTTGGTATTCGATTGCCTATTAAATCCAGTAATTTAACCAAATATTGAGCTGATAACTGTTGAAATATCTGACATTCTTCCCGCTTTATTGACTCCATTAGGGGCTTAACAACCGGATTCAATCTTTCTGGTAGACATTCCATATTTACAGTTGCACCGGCTAATATAGCTTGAGTACTGTTGAATGTACGTACTTACATCAAATTAAATAATTATATTAAAATAATAGTATAAAAAAATTACCTAACATTCAGTCCATTTTGTTCAAAACTTGTTTGTGCAAACGATTGTTGCATTCCCCGTCGACGCTCTTCAAGCAAATCAACAGTTTTTTGTTTCAAATGCACATAGCGTTGCTTAAGATTATCAGTCATTGTTGTACATAGTGCATGTATTTGATCCAATGTTAATATTTTATAATTATCGAAATCAGTAAATGGTATTTTATATTGTTTCAATGTAGCAATGAAATCACGAGATTCTTGTAGTAGACGTGTCAATAAAAATGCAACTTCATCATAATAAACGTATTCAGTGAGAGCTAATTTTAATTTTTCTTGTAAAACTGGTGGTCCCGGCCGTGTACCTGGATCATTGACAGCCCAAAATGAAATAACCATTCCACTGATAAGACGTTGTAGAGCCGATCGTGAAGACAGATATCCCAGAAGAAGTTTAGTATAACAAACTATTGGACTTTCTACATCTGGTGTATAGTTTACACCGGGTGCTGATTTTTTTTTTTTTTTTTAGATATATATATTTACAATTATTATAGGTATGTTATTGTTAAATATTAAATCTATAGCTTCAAAATGTTTTGTTGTTTTTAATTATATATAGGTACAAAAGAATTTTAGAAAAAAAAAACTGGCGTTCTTAAAATAATATTAATAATAAATGAATATTGAATAAACATTTAACGTTAAATATAATAAAATAAAACATTTTTTTTTACAATATATTCAATAGCATAAAAACAAACCTGGTAAGATTAAATATTTTGATAGTAAACCAATCATTTTTGCTGCTTTACAACGAGCCCGAGGTATGTTACGCTCACGAATGTCTGCAGGTGTTGTTTCTATGCCTCCTAAATAAAGTTTAGGGTAGAGTTTCTCATTTAATCCGGAAGCGGACGTAGAAGCGGTAGAATCTAGATCTGGATATCTATTTTTACGCTCCTACGAAAAAAAATAAAAATATACTGAATTATTTGTGCATTGTAAAATGTGTTATTATTTATTTTAATTTAATCAACGCCTACTTTTGGACCTAGATGTTGTTTAGCATAGATCATTAAGGACGGATCGAAAGCTAATCGGGCTGGCTGCATAGCTAAGCACATCCATGCGGCAACATATGGACAAGCAGCATGCAGAAGAGCCGACAATTCTGCATTAGTCACCAAATTCACCCAAACCTCTTCAGCAATAGTTTGAATATCGGAAAGATGTTCGACAAGAACCCGTTGGAAAATATGACGTAGAGCCTCTTGTAATAATTGTGGTGGCCATTCTTTCACGCCAAAGTTTAATGCCAATGTTTTTGAATCAGCATTTATTTTATCTAAATCAGTTGATACAGACAAAAAATCTATTGAATTAATACTCTCATGACATTCTAATCCATTGAACGGTGCTGATAATACAAGTTCATCTGATTGTCCGGTTTTTGGAGATAAAGGAACTATGGACTGAGTTAGCGTTTTTAATGTTTGTAAGGTTGACTTTCGCACAGATGATGTTGCGTGACTTAAGAAAGGCCATAATCGGGGTACAAGTACTGACATCGGTTCCATTCTGTTAAAAATAAATATTAATATATAAATATAATACAAAAAATGTATGAAAACTTACTGAATCCACTGACTAGCTCCTGGTAAACTTAAAATGGCTGCCAATAATCCCATAAAACTGTTACATGCTGATGTTAATTCATCTTGATCCAGCAATAAATCCCATAATATTTTTACAATACTTGAAACATGACCTGAATTTAATAATTTCGGCAACCATGCAGCAATAGGAATTAAAGTAGCAGCTGCTACCGCTCCAACATCGTCAACTGGATCAAAGAGACCATTTAATATGTTATTGATTGTCATTGGCAAAAAAGTTTGTATTAAATCATCCCGCACAACCAACATATATTTAATGCCCAGTAAGCCACCGTGACGTACTTCCCAATCAGTTTGCTTCATTAAATTCAATAATACCTCAACAATATTATGCACAATATTGGGTGGCATTTCTTTAAGAGCAGTACCTAATACTTGAGCACATGTTTCACGTACAGGAGCCACCACTTGATCTGATATAAAATCACCGAATCGATCTAACGCAAGTACACACAATAAACGAAGAACCGCATCTTCTAACCACGAAATATGGCTTTCTTCCATTTCGGAAACAGTCATAAATATACTTTTCCCAGCTCCAGCTGCATGTGTTTTAAACAATTCCCGAAGTGCAGTAGCAGCACCATGGCGTGTTTCCCAGCGTGGACTAAATAAATCTAAATAAAGTTTTGAACAGAAAGATTCCAATGGCCAATCGGTGGTTGTATCAGCCCAAGCACCTGTCCCATCTGGAACTGACTCTATAAAATATAGTGTTAATATGATTTATCTAAATAATTAATTTACTTCCAATGAAAAAAAAAAAAATGAAATAACGATTCCTACCATTTAAATTGCAGGAAATTTCAATATCTTTGTCCGTTAGTTTACATTTTTTCACTTCCGGTTGCTCATCACTAAATGATCCATTGCTTGTTGAGTTACTTCGACTATAAGTAGCGCTATTTGAGGACATGGAAATTGTATTTGTTGTTGTAGTGCCCGTCGAACTTCCGGCAGATGAGCTGCCAGTACAAGTACTACCACTATTGCTGGTACTCGTCTGGTATTGTCGTGCTTTTCTTCGAGCACGATTCATTTCACGACAACTTAACGACACTGATGCTCCTGCTTGACCAGATATTGATGCACAGCCCGTTGTTATATCTAAATTTAATACTTCCTGCACCGGAATTAAACATTTATTTGGTTCATATTTTTTTGCTGTATTTCGCATATCTTCCAATGTGACTAAATCATTAATATTTAGAATACCAAATGTGCTTGTAGATTGTGTTAAACCTAATTTTTCATTTAAAAGCATACGTTGTCGAAATAAACGATCCTTCTCTGTACTACCGTTACTGTCATCACCAACAGTTATATCATCATGACAGTCAAACTCTGTTCCTTCCGAACCAATTAACCGAGCACCCTTCTCCAACACCGTTGCCAAATTAAAAGTTTTGAATGTTAAACGACTTGCTTCGTAATTTCGATTGGATTGAAATTCTATTGGAAAAAAAAATGTCAGTTTCTCATTCAAATAATAAGAGTCGATTTTCATTTAATACTAAAAAATAAATACCGTTTTTTACAGTTGAAGGTTGTGGTTGCCATTGAGGTACATTTAAGAGTATTGCTTCTACAGCTTGCGCAGCTGCAATCCGGGTCTTAAAGTAAAGAATATTATTATATTTAAAATAGTAAACTTTCAATTAAGTGCGAAAGTATATAAAATTGATATTCTATATATATTCTATGCGAATCTACCATACTCAATTGATAATTGAAAGTGTATTTATGTCAATTCTTTATTTTTTAAAATACTTACATCCCATGTTGAGCTATGTAAATAAACCAACAGACGAGATAATAAATTGTGTAGTTCGTGTGGATGAAGTTTTTGTACTTCACCAATTTGTTTGGCAGCAGCTCGTCTTGTAACTGGTGACGAGCCAGATTCTAATAGAATAAATAGGCGATCGAGCCTATTGCAAGAAACATATAATTTAATAAAATTACTATATTTGTACAACAGTTTAATACTTTAAAAAAAAAATCTATATTTACCGAGAAGTCATTTTAATTACTTCTTTTTTATGACTATTAATATTTAGATGCAACAATAAAGTAGAGATAATATAAAGTCCACGATCAATTAAATTTTTTTATAGTGAAAAAAAAAATTATGTAAATAGTGTTCGCTTATGTAATAGCCATTAATATGCATATCTGAAAAATGTAGAGAAAACAAGCTATTATAGATAATTATATTAATAAATATAAATTGTTTTTAGATTAGCGAAATAAATCAATAATTTTGCTTACATAGAATTACTTTAAATATACTGATCAACTCTTAAAAAATATTATATAGCTAGATAGATGATAAACATATAAAATAAGCTATTCAACTACTTATTCATATTCATACTTATTAAAATTGGTTGAGGTACAAAAATGACAGTGATGGGTAAAAAATACAAATAGGTACAAATACTTTAATAAATAAAAACAAATTAAATATTTTTTTGATTTTTAAATATGTATTTAAAATAGATATTATGCAAAATATGAGGTAAGAAATTCTTTTTTTTGATTCTTATCACAAAATATTTTTTTGTGAAAAATATTATATAAATAATAAATTTAAATCGTACCATCCTTGATAGATATGAATATAATTTAGTGAAATTAATAATTGAAAAACATTGTGTCATTGTAAATTACGCAAAATAGCTTAACCTGAATTCACACACGAACCCTTTGCGTTTTGCCCGATTGTTAGTGAATAAAAACGATGCCGCAAAACACAAAACGTTCTTGTGTGAAGGAGCTCTTTAAAAACTTCAAATCAATTTAAAAATATTGAATTTCACACTAGCACGACTTCACAATTTTTCTTTACAATTAAACATATATTTAATCACAATTCAAATAAATATTATTTTGATTAATCAATGACTTAAATCGATAACGACTAATTTCAATAAAAGAAAAATCTATTAAATATCTATTAACAAAATATATTACTTACAGTGATGATTGATGGTTCAAAAAAAAACTACAACTTAATAACAATAATAATGGTTTCATTTAAAAAACGTTTTCGAAACAGTTTTAGAAGGAATTCAAAACCTCTTCTGAAACTGGAAGCAAATTTAAAGAATTATGATAGGGTTTTCGTTTTGTAACCTAACTACAAATTTACTTTTGCGAACCGCCCAAATAATCTAATAATTAAATAAACCACCTTTTCCAACGTTTTTTACAAATGCGTGAAAGTGTCATTTTCTGATATTTTGCGAACAGTGGACAGGTACACCATTTTTCGTCCATATAGAACTTTCTTTTACTTTATTGAGTAACGCGGTTCACGATTTTTGGCTAGACGGGCAAGGTGGTTCATATAGAAATTAGGTATTATCGTATAATATTTTTTGTTTTTTTTTTTATATATACTTATTCACTTTTTACTTCTATATTATTTGTTATAAAATATTTAATAACTATACTTATACACTATTGTCAAATATTACTTATAAACAGCAAAATTTGTTTAACTAAGAAATATATTAAGTATATTTATAAATAAAAAAATAAATATAAAAATACTTTTACTAAATTATTACCAAACACGTAAAGCAGTCGATTAGTAGAGTGTTTTATTTTATATTACAATATAGTAGTCTAATTCTGATGTAAACAATAACCATCAGTCGAGAACATTAGCTATATTCAAGTAAAATCTTTAAATCACACCACAATCACGCTGATTATAACAATATATAATTACAGTTATTAACCGCCAGACTAGATGTTAAAATTATATATTTGGTTTCTATGACTGCAATAATGTATAGATAAATATGTACATTGTTTTTGTATAAATTAACTCCATTATTGTTACATAAATACAAAATATGTAATATAGTAATAACAATTTGTATTTACTTTAATATAGGTATAATATATATTATGTAAATACTAAATAATATATGTTTAAAAATAATCGGACAATCAACATTTGACATTAGATTATATCTATATATAGGATATAGGTATAAAACGATTTATTTGCTTCCACACAATGACTTTTTGAAATTTGTTCAGCACTTGATTTTTACGAAATATTAACTACTGATATCTTCAAAAAAATATATATATATATTAGAGTGGATCGAATTTCTCAGAACTGCCGGTACCATTTGGTCTTCTGAGTAACTTGTATAAATTATTTTGAAAATAAATTAAATTTCGATATGCTTGAGGCTCTTGAAGTTGTCAAAATTGCAAAATCTGGTCCTATTTAAAGCACCATAATTTGGTTTCGTTACAAGTCATTGTATTTCTGTATTGTCCAGCAGTTGAGCAGGTCAATGCCTTTCAAATAATATATTGTTCATT
>JAABKK020052597.1:0-11459 GCA_011634745.2 Catotricha subobsoleta | reverse complement strand
GTTTTGAATTAAGCAATGAGGAAAAATAGGCAATTAAAACAAAATCCGATCGGATCGAAAAAATATCGGATTGCCATTCCTACTCTAGCGTGTGATGTACGTCAAGATTCAGTCAAGACATGATCTATTATTAGATTTAAATCACTTTTTTTTTTTTTGTTATAAAAGGAAACTATTGAAATAATGTAGTGTGTCTTGAAATTTTGACTGTTATTTGTTGTTCATTTTTTTTTTTAATTATTTTTTTGTTTTTAATAATATTCCTTTTTAAGTTTTTACATTTTATTTTAAATCCCTGTAAGTTTTATATATTTATAACGCATTATTTCAATAATATATATTTATTTATGTTTTATATATAAATTCATTCATAATAATAAAATTTAATTTATCCGTCATATATTTAATTATTAATTTTTTTTTCATCTTACTTGCTTTTTTTTTATTGTAGGTACCAAAAAAAAAATTACTTGTAATTTTTGTTTAATTTTCTTTTTCTTTTTATTAAATTTTAGTTTTTTTTTTTCATTTTTCATTTTCATTTTGTTAGTAGTTAGGGTTTTATGTTGTAATTGATATTTTTAAGCATAATAAAAAAAAAAACTGAAGAAACAAAATTCTCAATAATTTTTAATATAAAAATTATTTTTTAAATGTATTTCTTTTTAAAAAAAAATTTATTCATATTTTAATGCAATTATTAACTAATAAAATTTTGTTTATTTTCTTCTTTTGTTTTTTTTTTCTTTATTTGCTGGCATTTTTAATTTAATAATTTTTAATATAATTATGCTTTAAAATAAAAAAAAAATTGTTATAACATTTTGTATAATTTTTAAACAGAAGGCAAAATAAATTTAATTACATAAATAATTTTATTTATAAAATAACTTAATTCGAAAATAAGAATTACAAAAACAAATTATTAATAAAATATATTTTTGTTGGCAAAAATGAGAATAAATTTTGTCTAAATTTGTAATATGGGCTCTTTGATATTAATTATAATTATAATAATAATAATAATAATAATAATAATAATAATAATAATAATAATAAAAATAATTTATTTATATAAACAAATAATAATTAAAAAAATAATAATAAAATAATACAATATACAATAAAGATAAAACCTATATAATAAGGATATTCATGAAACTGCATGTTAAATGTGATGAACGTGTTTTAACCTGTTTTAAATAAGTTAAAGTTTAGCAAGATTTCTAAAACAGATTTTTACACATTTAGAAATTGTACTAAACATTTACACATTTAACACAGTCTAACGCGTAGTATGAAATACCCTTAATATAATAAAAGAGCTAAAATATAAATTAAACAGAAGAATAAAATTGTGTTCGTTATATTATGCCACTTCCAATGAATGAACCAACCCTATCAGACAATCGTTTAATGCACACCACTAAGATAGAAAACGCATTTTAATTTAAATTTTCTTTTTTTTTCTAATTCTCTGAATATTTAAATTGAAAATTATTTTTTATTAGATGAAACTGAAGTCTTAGTAAACTTCAGCAAAGGGAATTCCAGGGTCCTGTTTTATCAAACTTACAATATATAGCTACTAATGCACAATTTATACTATGGCTTAATCTTTGAACTGGAATATCTGGAGAACTGTTATGCGTAGAAGAAATTAAACGTTTGCGCGGTTTGATTTAAAGTAATTCCAATTGATTTTGGTTCAAGAGTCGGTAACGACTATTAACACTAACTGATTCCAAGTGACCTATAGATCGTATAGCGAGATAAGTTAAACTTACACTAAAATGATCTGAAATACGTATTTGGTATTGCTCGATCACTTTGAGCAAATTGAATGCAGTGGTTAGGAAAATCGCTCGGAAAAATATTTCCAAGCATTTTTATGATGAAAAAACTATGAAATTGTTTTTCGGAAAAAAATAAAGTATATTATAAAAGTACTTTCAGTGCGATGCGATCAGGAACAAAAAAGTTTTTGATATTATTTTCATAACAATATATATCGGAATACATTATTTTTTCTTAATCGTCCCAAAAATAACTTAAGATTAAAGTTGATTTTTTTATAAATTTCGTATTACGCAAGTGGTAAGTGTGTATCATTTGGAATCACTTTAATCGATTCGCGAAAGTGCCTATTGTGTCATTAGCAGAGCTGCTTATTTTGGTCAACTAAAAACATTATTGATTTCGCCAACCCATCCATATTAACGCAAAATTAATAAATTAAATTCAAAGAAATTGTAGAATTGTAAGTTTGGTGATATAATGTCCTACGATGATATGATTATGCTTTATCTTTAAATTCGACTAAATCGCGCATGACTAAATATTCCTAAATTACCATCTAGATTATACAATTAAATAAAAAGACACATTGATTAGTTTGAAGAACTAAGCCTCTTGCTTTTACTCTAATTTACCTCCGAAGAAATAGGAAATGCATAACCATGTTTTTTTTTATTTATTTTCTTTTCAAAGCGCTTTTAGACAGCGATATCATAAAAATATAATTAAATTTATTTTTCTGTATTTAGTTTTCTTAAAAAATAAAGTCTTATGTATAGAAATATGAATGTGATTATGAGCAATACGCTATACGTTCTTTTGTTCTTTCGCAGTTTATGTTTTTAACATTTACTTGATAACACATACGTGTGCAGTGTATTGAAGTGCGATAGCGCTTGACTAAAACTGCGCGAAAAGTACTTCTTATCTACTTTATGGGTGTGTCGTGTGTACATTCTTCGGTGTGATTGTCTCCTTTCCCAACAAATTGTGCGTTTCACAATAGTTTAATATTGAAATGGTATTTATCAGGTGGTATGCTCTGGATCAGTTGGGGCCATTAATCATCATTTCATTGTTCTACATAAAAATTGACTTAGAGAAATGAACTATTGGCATATGATGATTTGAATGTAATGTGTGGATGCGTGTATGAAATTGGTATTATATGTGCGCTGGTGAATGACTCGCATTTCATTATAAAACAAAAACAATATTCAATTCATAACACATAACTAAAAACTGTAACAAAAATATAAAATAATATTTTTTTTTTTAAAAAAAATTAATTAAAAACATAAATTATTTAAAACAAAGAGAACAACAAAACAAAATATTCTCAAATAAAAAAAAAACAAACAAAATGAATATAATTTAAACACAAAAAGAAAAAGGGAAAAATTAAAATTGCGTACCAGACATGTCTTGGTCATTATTTCCACCATTGCTACCTCCACCACCACCACCACTTACACCACGATTTGATGAACCAGATGATTTATTTGAACCATTTGTAATAGCCACTGATGATTTATTTTTAGCACATATTTAGAGGTGTGATGAAATAATGTGTTAATAATTGATTATCACGCATGAAAAATAAAAGAAATGTTTTCTTAGTTTTTGTTATGTGATAGCTGATGTTAGGCATTAATGTTTCCATATGAGTTTAATTGGATACTTACTATGATTCGTTTGTTGTATAATAGATGTGATATCACTCTGTGATGCCGATATATCCTTACTTGTTAAAACATCTGAACTAGAAGATCCTATTCAAAAAAAAAAAAAGAAAAGAAAAATGAAAAATTGTTTATAAATATATATTTTTTTTTTTTAAATACACTCGAAATACGAATCCAAATACGTATTTATAGCTAATGTATTTAATAATATTATAAATAAAAATTCTATAATACAAATAAATTCTCATAATATGAGTTCAAAGTAATATTCGAAAACGAAAAGACAAAGTAAAATAACAAACAATCTGATCCCCGAAGACTGTCATATACATTATACAGTTGGGTTTGCAAATAAAATCAAAAATGCAATAGGGTAGCGGTATATATTTATATACCAAAAATTACTACTCGTAGATATTAGCAGTATTCACATAACAAAATGAACGGTCAAGACGGTAAAGCCGTATAAAAATGATGGAGCCTCGGAATGACACTAATTGTTTTAAAGTCATTATGAATATAGTTAAATCTGAAATGCAAGTCTTATTTATTATTATTAATTGTTATTGTTATCAGAAATGCAGAATAGACACTGTTTGTAATTTTTATGTTGAATAATACACTAATTTACGACAAATTACGCATAACGAATTAATTTTCAAATGTATTTGAATTTTGTATTTTATGTAAAGCTTAGAGATTTTGAAAATACAAATACATCGTGATAAAATATAAAAATTGTACCAATTATAAATACAAAAGTTTCTAATACAAAAAAAACAAGTATTTAAAATACATGAGGTTTAAAATACTTTTCAAAATAATGTATTCTAAATACGTATTGAATACACACATAATTTAAATACTTGTCATTCCTGTTCATTTCTTTGTTTCAGAACAGTTGAGAAAAACATTCTGATGGCATAAAGCAATAAAATCTAATATGGTGCGCTAATATAAGAGATAATTATCGGTATGCTACTTTTAAAGGCAGATAGTTTTTATATTTTTTTTGCTTAATATAAGAATTAAAAGTTTCTTAAACATTTACCAGAAGATATATGGCGATCTGTACATCCATATTGAATTGGTTGATATCCGTGACTTGTATTGTATGTTCCCGAATATGGCATATACACTGGTGGATTTGGTAAAGGTGCTATATCGCTAGCAATACTATCTGTATCACCTATGCTAATTGTTGATCGACCTGCAAAAATATGTACGTTTTTTTTTTTTTTTAAATAAAAAATAAAAATCATAAAATAAATAATTATACTTTAATTTAATACAATTAATACTTACATTGCTTTTTACCATCGCTCAACACATAATAGCATTGTTCCGAAAATGTTAATTTGTTAACGGTATGTTTTATTAAATTATTTCGTAACATTGATGATACTATTCGCCTTGCTTCACGTCGATCTGAAACACCATCCACATTTCCTAACACCCAATTAACAGCATCAGCACCAATAAATGCATTCGGTATTACTATCTTTAACCACATACGATCACGTATTTCTAGTCCACTATCTGATTTGGTCATTGCTTTAACAATTTCTTCTAAATTGTCACGATCTAAACGTTCACGTATCATTAATGATGGATTTTGTAAATGTCCACCAATACCACTACCGATACTACCAACACCAACTCCGTGGCTATGAATATTATTATCTGGATGGCAACCAATGGTGTCTTGTGATGCAAGCGCTTGTGTATGAGCAACCCAAGCACCTGGATCAATTGGTCGAACTGGTTCAGTACGTGGAATTGTAAAATATCCTATAATTAATGTTTGAGAAAGAGAGAAAAGGTTAATTGTGTTAATAAATGGAAAAAAAAAAGATGTTTTAATTATACCTTTTGGATTTGGATCCCAACATTTTGCTACAACTAATTTGATTGGCCCTGGCTTTTGAACAACTTCGCGCAATACTCGAACGGCTTCGTCATTTGTCATATTTTCAAAATTAACATCATTCACCTATTTAAACGAAAATTTATTTGAATATAGTTCAGAATTTTAAAGTAAAAACTATAACAATCAAGTAGTATAAAATTCATACCTGTAAAATCATATCACCGGGCTCAATACGACCATCGAGAGCAACAGCACCACCCTTCATAATACTACCAACATAAATACCACCATCACCACCACGATTCGATTGACCAACAATGGATATACCCAAAAAATTAACAGCTTCCATATTAATTGAAACGGTAATAATATTTAATGACATTGTTGAATCAGTTATCGAACTATAGCTTGATGTACGACTCATGCTTGGTGCACGTTTCTTGCGTCGTTGTGGTTTCTTACGTACTTGCAAACGTTGTACACTACTACATTCAGTCATATCTCTATCTAATGTTATTTCACTTTCTGTTTCAAATAAACTGGTTGAATCTAAATCACTGGACATGACCGATGCACTTTGATATGTCAACGGATTTGGTGGAATATTCATCATATTATGATGATGATGATGATGGCTATTTGAATTTGTTCCACCAATACCAGTGCTAATCGGCTTACGTAATGTTTGTAAACCACCTAAGCCACCACCAATAGCCATGTCACGGCCAGCGCCACCAATTCGACTTTCAATTTCACTATGTGGTATTTCAGAACAATTATCCGATTGATTTGAACCATCAGCGGTTACTAACTGTAAATTTAAACAAGAATAAAATTATTGCGAACATTAATATAAGTACAGTAGTAAACATCACAAGGTGAACATCATATTTAACTTTTTCTTTACGAATTTACAAATATGCCTCCATAACTATTTTGCGTTAACTATTAAACGTGTCTCACTTAATTGTCACAGAACGAAAACATATTAGATGATTAAATCAAAATAATTACTGAAGCTCATATAAATTCGATTCCATCGATATATCAAATTTTCTACTAATTTTAATATATCTGATGAATAATGGATTAAGTTATAAACATAATTTATTCTTACCCATGATACAACACGTCCATTAAAACAAGGCAATATAGTTGATTCGTCAGCTATTTCCTCTTTAACAACGCTAGAATTAAAATGATATAAGTACATATTTTTTTTTTTTATTTTTTTATTTTTTTTATTTTTTATTTTTGTATTTCGTATTCAATCCAAATTCATAAATGTGTTTATTTTAAAATCATAATATAAAAAATAGCTCATGTAATTTACTTATAGCTCAGAATCATTTAAAATAGAAAAAAAAATATACGAGTTAGTTCTGTATTCTCTATATTTTTATTTCCTATCTTGTAGCTGCGATTATAACTTTCAATATTTTTTTAATTGAATCTAATTTAATCTAAAATGGATTTTATTAATGTTCATGAACTATTTCTAGGAATTTAAAGTATATATAATTAGGTGCACTATCATTTCCTATTAAATACGTAGCCCAATAAACCAAGTCAAATATGTAATACATTACATTATGTATACATTATGTATTCATTATGTATTTATAGTGTTATGTCAATGTAATGCGTCGTGTAAAAGTTATATAAACATTCGGTATACACTGTATTTACATAGCTTACACAATGTATATCCAATGTTTACATACCTTTTACACGACGCATTACATTGACTAAACACTATGAATACATAATGAATACATAGTATATACATAATGTATGACTGAGAAGTGTCAGACGTGGTTTATTGGGTAGGTATCAAATACATCACTTTTGAAAATTACTCCAAAGATTCAGACACAGTAAAAGAATGGTAAGTATCCGTGTCTGCTGTCAGATAGAGTAAGATTGTGAAAAGAATTTCTCTTACATTATATTCAACAGTATAAGATACATATTAGATATTAGTATCTATGATGTAAACTTCGCAATTATTGATAGTGGGATCGGCATCACTCAATAATTGAAGTTTACATTATAACACACGGCAAATAAGTAGCAAATACTACTTATTTTATTAGTATCCTATGACTTTATTAGAACTATGATAAGTAAGAAAAAGATTCTTTTAAATTCTGAAATAATTTTCAATATTAGACAATTGTCGAGTAGAGTTAGACTTTGCTTATCATCATGAATATGTGCTTATAAATTACTATGAAAAAAATGTTTGATTAATTTGTCCAGTCTGTAATGATAATAATTAGATCAATATATCAATTGTCAAGTCATTTAAAGTAAATAACTACTTATACTCAGCATTATCATGAATACATTTTGAATTCAGTGAAGGATGGATTAATTCAAGATTATAAAAATTATTACATACCCAAAATCAGCGTCCATTGACTTAAAAAAATATTTATAATTACAGCTTTGCTTATTTAAAACCATTTTAAAATCTTTGAGGGTAACCTGTGAGGATGGCAACAGTATTTTAACTAAATACGGTGTTGTTTCATCATCGATGTGATAAATAACTTTTGTTTCTTCCATTGTTTATATTTCTTATTAATTTTATTATAAGTCCTTTAATGTAACAGCGATTTATGCAAGTACTTCAAAAAAAAAGAAGGTATGTTATCTAGTGAACGTATACAGTTAGATTCTGATGTATCATTTTAAACAACAACAAACAGCAATAACAACAACAACAACGACAACAACAACAACAAATGAATGTAATTTCGTCGGGTTTTTAATTTATTATAAAAATATTGTTAGCTTTCCTCTTGTTTTTTTTTTTTTTTGTATTTTTTTTTGTTCAGATGATAAAGTCAATGAGATTGGAGCGCGCACTTTGGTCTTTATTATTTCATATAGAATAATTTAAATTAATTTATTTTTTCGATTGTGTGAAATTCACTAAATAATTGACTTTATTGTGTGTTATGATTAAAAGCGCACGGCTGCAACAATATTGATGAAGACGGACCGACACTAACAATGATGGTGTTTTGTGTAGCAAGATGGTTTTAGTCAACACAAATTAATGAACTTTATCTATAATATTTCATTTATTCTGTTCATAATAAATACTAAATTATGTAAAGAAAGAAATCACTTATATTATTAAATTAATTGGAAACATTTTTATTGCTATTCTTTTTTTTTTTTTATGTTCGCACTGTTTTGTTTGGTGTGAACACACCCCGGCAGTACGAAAATATGGCCAGTGTATATAATTCCTCGTAATTCTCGTATTTTTCTATATGCACCATTAAAATTAAAAAAAAAAAAAAAAAAAACAAAATAGTAATAATAGTGTATGTATGAGTGCGGCACCAGTGACGTAGCTCATTTATTTAATATATGCAACTTTGTTCAGAAACAATATTATACTTAGTTTTAACATCGTCGTTTATCTTTCGCCGTATTTTGTAAGAGAACTTATAAATTATTGACTGTTTCTAATTTTCTCAATATCATTGAACTAATAAAATAAATATTTAATTAAGTTTAAATTTTAGTTTTTCTATACGCTTTGCGTATCAATAATATGGCTGTCGTTGAAGATTTCATGAATCTTTTGTATCTCCAATACATTCAATTTACTGTGTTCATAAGGTACAAATACAATCACAAATGAATATTTCTTATTTTATTTACTAACGAAGTAAGTACTTACTCACTTGTTACTGATACGCGTTCAAGTGTATTTATATGAAAGCGTGAAATGAGTCTGTTCGAATATATATTTAGAAACCGAAATATCGTTAGCTAGATATTTTCTTCTTTTTTTTTATATAAATGATGAAATGGAATTATTGCTTATAACTACTTCTAATAATTTAATTTTAATTCAACGAATTTATATTATTTAGATGGACATGTAAAAAATATTTGTATATTTTGAAAGTGTATAAGTACGACCTTTTTCTCGGAACTTTGTAAGAAAATAAATTTAAAAAAACTGCTGAAGCCGATAGATTGGCAACCGAACCCTAGAAATTAATTTTTGATACATTCGAAGTTGCCAGGCATCCCGTTGAAGGCACTGCAGTACTGTATATCTATATATTTTTATTGCTCAGTCAAAGAATATACATATTAGGGTGACCGACTTTTGTATGGGGAAATTTTTCTTTTCGAAAATTCCAGATTGCATTAAAATAAAAAGATTGTTTTCTCAAAAAAATAAGAGATAGCCAAAATTTCTAGCCGATTGCTGCATAATTGGCTGTGCGCAAAATCGACAAAGTTTTGGCCTTTTGATTTTGAGAAAAAACGACAGGGACCCTTACCAAAAAAAAAAAAATATTATCCTACGAGTTGTTGCAAATAATTAGGTGATCATTTTATTGTATAGCCGTTTTTTATTTGAGAGCTATCTTCAGGGTCAATGCATCAAAAACTATGGTTTTTATTATTATTAAATTTTTTTTTGGTAAGGGTCCCCCCTGTCGTTTTTTCTCAAAATCAAAAGGCCAAAACTTTGTTGATTTTGCGCACAGCACAGCCAATTATGCACCAATCGGCTAAAAATTTTGGCTATCTTATTTTTTTGTAAAAACAATTTTTTTATTTTGGTGCAATCTGGAAAATTTTAAAATAATGAAAACTCGGTCACCCTAATACATATATTCTTTGTTTGGTTAAATGCTGAGTGAAATAATCTGATTTTGAATTAATACTGGACACTTTCTTTACTTCGTTTTGTTTTTTCACGTTTAACAATTTTTTTTCCATAAAATGAAATAGAAAATTTCGAAGTTAATTTTATAACACAAATCAATCGAAAATTTATTTTTGTAATTATTTCGTTTGAGGTTGTCTATTTAAGGACTATATTATGTATATACTTTAATTTGGCCAAGATCAAGCACTTAAGATAAATTTGTGGTTTTCACACCGGAAGAAGTAAATCGGTAAAAAGGGTAATAAAGCTGAATGTAATTCCCTCCCTTTTTTTCTGGTAAAATTTAATAATTATTTCGGCCAGTGACCTGCAGTGTAATTGCAAAGCTCACATCGCCAAAAATTCACTAAAGAAACCTCACTGCAGAAACGTAAGTTCTCCTTCGCTCTTATATGTTAACATCTTAAGCATATCGCAAATTTAAATTTTCTTAAAAAACACACGCACTGTATCAAATATTATAAGTTTTTTTTAAAGGGAATTATGAAATTTCAAATTTCAACAATATTTTTACAATAATTGCCATTTCATCTTCCATATAAGTTGTGTCAAGCTACGTGTTTTTGGTCAGGTGAATATGGCTTAATAGGGGTTTTTAGTACGGCAACACACATTTCTCAAATTTTCCACCAAACGCCATTTTGTTAAGAAATTGTCAATAACTTCAAAATTAACTGGTTCGAAACATTCACCAATTTTATGTAAGATACGATACCTTCTTAATTAAAATAAAATTCGGCTTTTGGATGGAATCCAGTATCTAATGGAAGTCGAACGAATTCTTATTCATACACTTAGTATAGATATCGTATTAGTTTCATGCAGGCTATATTTCATGTGCATGTGTACGCACACATCTATTCAAAGTTCATGTTCGATAAGATAAGTAACTACCTACCGATTGTCATATAAGTACCATTTACTTATTTTATTCAGATTTGCTTGTTAAATGCCGCAAATTTATGGTTTTCTTTACGAAACATACCTATACTGATTTTCAATTTTATTTTACCACGAAAATGATTCTTATAGTTATGTCAAATGCGCATAAACTTATTTTCAATTCATATTCTGTTTACATTTTTTCGTTGAAAAACGCTGATTTTTAATAAAAAAAAATAATACTTATCAATTCTGATTTTAATTGAGACATTTTGTCATGTGTTTGGAGTAAGTAATAAGTATATACCATTGAAAATGTCTTACTTCTTCCTGATGGCAAGTTAAAACTTATTCATTGTATGCATACATGCACAGTGGGGGGGAAGTGTGTTACCCCCCCCCCCCCGAGATTTGGAAAAAAAACTTACCCTCTGTCAGTGTTGGGAAAGATAACGATCTTATCTAGATAATTTCATCTAGATAACAGATAGTGTCATCTAGATAATTATCT
>JAABKK020052586.1:0-11459 GCA_011634745.2 Catotricha subobsoleta | reverse complement strand
TTATTTTCAAAATCATTTATACACGTTACTCAGAAGACCAAATGCTACTTAAAAAATGATGGTACCGGCAGTTCTGACAAAATTCGATCCACCCTAATATACAGGTATGACAAGATATATTTTCGTTTTTCATATCATAATTATACCGTAGTATGGCATGAAAATTTTTATACCATAAAAAATGTAATATTTATGTGGTATGAAAGTTTCCATACTATATTATATTATAGTATAATTTAAAAAAAAACAAAAAAATCAAGTATGTAAGTACTTATTTATTGGTTTTATAAATTGGCAGCTTGTTTTTTTTGGTTTGACCACTTCCTTTCTGAATCTCAGGATTGGCCGGGTGGATTTTGATGGTCGATAATAAACCAAAAGTCGCAGAATTTTCTCCTCGACGTCATTTATGGATGGTCGCTTAGGGGACGTAGTTCGGTATTTTAGAGAAATTGATCTTTTTTCAGTTTTCCAAAAGGTCAACGCGATTTTTGTGGTTTCTTTTACTTTTCAAAAAGCTATGATAGTGGGCGCTGAAAAGCTTAATACGGCACTGAGCCTAATAAACAATATGTTTTGAATAATTTGATGATACCAAATAAAATCACAATATAAACAAATTGTAGGTGTGTTAATTAATACACACGCTGTGTATAGACTCTTGGTCATTGTCAATGGGTTGTACACTTATGAAAGTATGAAAATAAATGATAATAATTGTGATATCCAAATTAAATGGTCTAATAATAAACTATGTAAATTTAACAACAACCAGAAATGATATCATCCACACAATACAATTACTGTACTATACATTTTTTATTATATTGGCCGAGGTCTATTCCAATACAAAAAAAAAAAAATACGGTAAAATAAATATTATTACAATTATTTTTTTTTGTATTTTTGTCGTTAGTTAATTGAGTTATTGATGATGACGAAAATGATGATGGTGTCATTAATATATCAGTTAGTCGGACGATTGTCGCGTCATCATCACATAAACACACATTTTTTTTGCTCTTGTAATTTAAATGCGAAGATATGACAGAATATTAAATGTATGTTGTTGTTGTTGTTGTTTTTTTGTTTTTTTTTATCATTTTGATAGCGCAAAAGATTTTTTGTTATATTTTTTTTGATGTAAATTCAGTCCACCTACAAAAGTTTATGTGCTGAGAATTATAAAATACGCATGCGGTCAAATGTTTATATTTAAATAATTTTTGTATTTTTGTATTTATCTTTTCTTCTATTTTTTTTTGCTCTTGATAAGTTATTTTTTTTTAGTAATTAGACCATTGAATAGGTGACAAAATTGCCTAGTCTCTGGGATTGTTTTCTAGTATTTATCGTCCCATTCAACAGTCGCGATTTGGTAAATAGTGGTAAAATTACGAACAAAAAACTCATTTATATAAATAAATAAAAAAAAAAAAAATGCTTTAATTACAGAATAATAAATTTGTTGTTTATTTGAAATGAAAAATTCATTAGTCGGATAAATTAAACAAAAAAAAAAAATTCACATAAAATCGAACCGAGTAAATTAAATAATATTTCAGATGATGTAATTTATGGTGATCGAACAGTTTTCTCGTGGCTATAAAAATTTCAATTTTAAATTAATTATTAATATTCGTAAACAGAGAGAGGTTTCTTATTTAAAAATAGCACAAAAACCAAATAAAGTTCTAGGTCATTCAAATATATATAAATTAATTATTAATTTTACGGTGATATTTAATTCAATGGTGATTTTTTCATAATTTAAAAACGTTTTTAACACACAAGAAAAGATGAAGAAATTGTGAATATTCGTGTTGGTATTATAGTTGACAATATATGACGTTTATGCGAGTGGATGAACACAATACAGTATTTTACACGCACATTAAGTCTCTTTCACATTAAATAAATTTTCTATTTTTCTGGAGTGTTTAACTATTTGACAATTGTGTTTTTAACAAAAAAAAAATAAATATGAAATGAAAAATTTAGTAATTTTCTATATTCTTAATTTAACATTTTTTTATCCCAAAAATGTATTGAAATTTATTATCAGATTATAAATTTCTATTAAGTTATTCAAATTTCGCGCAGCACTTTTATTCAAATTAAATTTTTAATAGAAAAAATGAAATTTATAGTTTTAATTGTCGGACCTATTTATTAATTAATTTAATTTTTAAATATTTGCAGTGGAATTAGCGAAACGCGATATTCTAAAATTGTTTAATTTAATTTTACTAAAAATTCTATTAGCAATAAGTATTCGAATAAGTAATTGGTTGTTGCTTGTTGACTTTTAAAATGCAGTTGAAAATTGTTTATAACTTGTGGACAAAAAAAAAAAAGAAAAGAAAAAAGAATTAAGTGCCTCGTTTAGTTACTTGAATATAAAAAGTCAAATCATAATTTATTTATTTCGGTTCTGTATTGTTCAATAATTTCTATTGATGTATAGGTTGTTAGGATGCACTTGCACGCATTCATACATCTAAGAAAACACTATACACATACAGTTAGTTGTACACAATGCGTTTATTTTAGTAATATAAGATAAGATGACGTTACGTAGAGATCTGACACGCTATACAGTGACGGGGGCTGCTTAATATTTGAGACAAATCTTCATAATGTCAGATAGTACATAATACACATTTACCTATCCCTACTGAAAAACCATACACAAACCATACTAACAAAAATAGTGTAAAACCATAAAAACCATACTAAAAATGATTATGTTTTCTTATTTTAGTATGGTTTGGGTATGGTTTAGTATTGTTTGGGTATTGTTTGGGTATGGATTGGGTATGGATTAAGTATGAATTGGGTATGGATTGGGTATGGATTGGGTATGGATAGGGTATGGATTGGGTATAGATTGGGTATAGATTGGGTATGAATTGGGTATGGCTTCTGAACCATATTGAATCCATACTAAATCCATACTAAAATAGGTATGGCTTTAGTATAGATTGACACTATTTTTGTTAGTATGATTTTCGAAAAAAAATTCAGTAGGGACTATATAGATAATTTATCTAAGTTCCTGAATCATACTCATCATATGTCTACATGTAATGCCCTGTATTGACATGATTTATGATATTGTTTATCTAGGATTGAACATAGTCTAATAAAATTCAATAATAAGTAGATTAAATGTCCAAAAAGGAGTTTTTGTGTTGTTGGGTGCTATTTTAACTACAGGGCCCTCAACCGGGGATATGAAAAATGGACTTTTTGGAGTCGATATCCTATTAATCGGTTTAAACAGATTTTGTTTTTATATTAAAAAAATTCCGAGAAAAATTCTCCAGAAATTATAGTTTTCTTCTTCACATTTTATCGGCATATTCCAAATACCTTTAAAAAAAACAAAATAACAAAAAATTAAATAAAATTGTTTACTTTATTCCTTTACTCGAGTTCATTGTTTTTTTTTTTAAATAAATTTTTTAATCTACAGCACTGCGCTGCTGCCATACAAATATTATTAAACATGAAAAATGCACTTTTCGAACACTTACAAGCTTACAATGTTAAAACACCACTTATTTATGTATGTAATATGTATTGTTATAACACAAATGCAGCCGCATATAATTTGAAAGAAGAAAATAACAAAAAAAAAATCTTAAGACGGCTATCCGAACCGCATGTGCGCAGTAGTTTCGTGACTCAAACAATAATAATAATAATTTAATACCAATAAAATAAAGTAGGCAACAAAACAATATTTGCCGGTAAAAATGATGCAGTCTCTAGTCAGTCGCGCAGGTGCTTTTGATTGATTAGCATGACCTTGCGCATGCAACAAATTTATTTATTACAAAACAAAAGAGTATTTTCATAATGAATATTTTCAAATAAAAAAAAAAATAATAAATGTTTTCTTTATCAGCGATCGTAATGATAATAATTTTTCTAATATTAATAAGTAGTTGTAGTCGCAGAATTAAATTAAATCAAATATTGATTATGTTAAAAAATTATTGTTATTCTTTGTGTTGTGGTCGGTGTTTAGGTTTATTCAAAGGATCAACAATGACATTAGATAATCCAAATTTATTGTCGTATGGCATAAATAATCAACAACATGAATATCATTATTTACAACAGCCACAATCACATTCACAAACTCAACCACCAAATATAATACAACAGCAACATCGCGCTGAACGACCAAAAACACTTCGAACCAATAATTCGTTAGTGCCGATAGCCACAAATACATCAACATTTATTGATGTACCCGGAACGGCACCAATACGAAACAATTATCATCAGCCACAAAATCAATTGCAAAAGCAAACATTTCATTCATCATCTGACGATGAATCATCTGTACGGCAAAAATCTATAATAACGACAGCAGCAACAACATCAACAACAACATCACATACAACAACAAATTCAGCTACAAATATTACAGCAACGATAAAAAATAATGGTGGAAGTGGTACTGGAAGTGGAATTGGTGCAGTATTAAGTCCATTCGATGAACAAGAAGAATGGGCCAAAATATCGGAAATAATGGCAACATTTGGTACTGATTTTGTAAAAGATTCATCTGGAACGGGAGCCGGTACATCATCGATGACCAACAAAAAGAAATATTATCAGAATCGTATTGACAGTGGACGAAGTAATAGTATTGGCGGTTTTACTGCCAGCAATATTGGTGGTGGTGGTAATTATGTGCGTGGTTCATTAATCAGTACAAAATCATTGGGTAGTCCATTAGATCATCAATATCAACAGCAACAACGTTCATTATCACCGCATGATCAATTAATTGATTGGCTATATGATAATGAATTGGAGCACTTGGATCGTTTATTATACGATAATGGTTATGATGATATTGAATTTATAAATGGTGTATTCGATGAAAATGATTTACAATTGTTAGATGTGGCTGTATGCGATCGAAAGAAATTAATGACTGCTATAGATGATTTACCAATTCCATCAATAACAATATTTAAGCAAGACAATAACACCACCACATCATCATCCACATCATTATCAATAACACCAAATACAACAACAACGAATTCCAGTTCACATAACAATAATTCGAATAATAATTTTAGTTTGAATAATACGGATAATAATAATGGCAGCAGTAATGGTTCTGAGCAACACCATCAATCCGTTACAACCATAACCGATTCGGATGCATCCATAACCATTGAAGAATGGCTAAAAAGCATTAAATTAATCGAATACAGCGAAATATTCAAGTTAGTAAATTCATAACTGTGTTTTTTGGTCATTTTAATATTCACATACTCGATCAACCACTCGATATTGACCTTTAACGAACGGTACGGACCTTAACGAAATCTTTAAAGATCTTTAAAGATTTCGTTAAGGTCCGTATCGTTCGTTAAAGGTCGATATCGAGTGGTTGATCGGTTAAGTTCATGATATTTTTAAATAAACAAAAATAAATAATTTATTAATAAATTTATTTCATTTTATAATATAGAAAACATTTATACACCGATATGGATCGAATTAGTCGAATATGGGAAATTGAATTACAAGCCGTACTCGAAATAAATAAATTAGGACATCGAAAACGTATTTTGTATTCAGTGGGAGCAACATCACCAACACCAGCTATTAGTACTAGTGTACAGCATCTACAATTACAAAATATTGATTCAATGGTAATGACAAATGGTCAAATTATATATTTATGTATAAAATTTAATTTATAATATTTTCTAGAACAAGGATATTACATCTGAATCAATATCAGCCGCTGGTATCTATGGCGTTATTAACAATAGCGGCGGTAATGGATATCGTCATAATCATAAAAAAACACGTCAGGCACCAAAACCACCAACACGGAATGGTATTGATGGTAGTAATAGTATTATAGAAATTACTGGTGCAACAACAAATTTAGAAATACGTGGTCCATCTGAATTGTTACTTGGTGTACCAACTGGATTACGTACACAATGGCGACATACGGCCCAAGCATTGGTTTCCGGTGCTGTAAAATATGAAGTTAATGTAAGTACCTATCAATTTTAAAACATAATTCTTTAAATTACCAGAAAACATTACATATTTATGTATAATATTATTAATTGCAAATTATTTATAAAAACCAACAAATAGTATTTGGGCTCCACTGTTGTAAAAGAATTACGTGGTACGGAGTCAACACGAAAATCAATACAAAAATTGAAAAAAGGCGAACGTATTACTGGCATTGGTGGTGGTGGCAGCAGTATTGGAATGAACAACATAAATCATAATTTTAAACGTCCACTTTATATATCAATATCACATCGCGGTGTTCAATTTATTGACATTAAATCTCAGGTATTAAATACGATATTATATTTAATTGTTCGGTGTTTTTCTTGTAGTAAATTTTTATATTGTTAAACATATGTTCATTAAGAGCATTTTTAAGATCATACCCTCGTGAAAAAGATATTTTCAACACATGGTATGAAATTCATAACTCAAACGGGATTCCTAGAGGTATATTTTGGTAGTTTCATACCATAATTAATACCACCTAGGGTATAAAATATTTTATACCGTAATGAGGTATAATTATAATATGAATATTGAAATTTGCAGTATTAATATACCTAGGAACCCATTGTATGGTATGAATTTCATACCATAGGTGGTATTAAATTTGAAAATTTGAATTTAGAAAATATCATACTATATATGGTATGAAATTCATACCATACAATGAATTCCTAGGTATATTTATTAATATTCATACTGCAAATTTCAATATTCATACTATAATTATACCTGATTAGGGTATAAAATACTTTATACCCTAGGTGGTATTAGTTATGGTATGAAAGTACCAAAATATACCTAGAAATCCCGTTTGAGGTATGAATTTCATACCATGAGTGAAAATATCTTTTTCACTAGGGTAGATGTAGAGAAAATATAAATCACTTTGCACAAATTGGCTTTTTAAGTCAAATGAGTTTTAAGAAAGAAAAAAAATGAAACTGTTTTTTGTTTCAAAAATAATTTTTATCAATTTTAAATTTTCAATAGGGAACCATTTGTGAACACGAAATACGAAATATAAATTGTGCATGTCAAGATGCAGATGATTTATCACATTTTGCATATATTACCAAAGATTCAGATTATAATACACATTATTGTCATGTATTCAATGTTATGAGTATGGTATGTATATAATCGCTATCGTCAAACAATATTATTATTGTTACCATTCATGGCTATGTTGATATGTTGCGAAATATATTTAATTAATATGATTTTTCATTGATTTCTAATTAGGATTTAGCTACGGAAATAATTTTAACACTTGGCCAAGCATTTGAAGTTGCATATCAATTAGCATTAAGAGAATCCACACCAACAACACCATCAAAAAGTCCAATTAGTAGTGTCGGTGGTATAAGTACTGGTAACATTGTCGAAACAATGATAACATCGAAAACAGAAATACCATCACAACAACATCCATAAATCTACGATAATATAATGATTACACACACCAAATTGGTTTTATAAAATTTTTGTTTTCTAACTCGAAAAACGTTTCCATAATTTCAATAGTTGTGTGTTTGTATACAATGTATACAAAGAACAATATACGTACACATTATGTCCCGGCAAACGATATAGTCATTTTTATTTTCTCTGGTTCACAAAAACAAAAAAAAAACCAAACAAAAAAACAAAAACAAAAATATTGCGATATAAAGAGGTGTGTGAACTAAAACGGAACGAAAAACACAACCAGGCCATAATGTTAGTCAAAACAAAAAACGTTACCATATTGGAACTACTAAAATTTAATTAAAACCGTAAATAAGTTCAATAATTTTTTTTTTGTTAATTCATGTTAATTTTAAGACAAAGGAAACGAATAAATTTCTAAGAAAATATTATGTGGCTCTATTTAAGAATTTACCAAAAAAAAAAAACAAAAATATAATAATAATAATAATAAAAATAAATAAAAAAAGGAGCTGAAAAATTAAAAAAAAAAAAAAAAAACACTTGTTATTTTTAAAGTATTTGCAACGTAAGATTTGTAAGGATTTTTAACACAGTAAATTACATTTTCCGACCGTGTGTGTGTCTGTCTGTCTTGTGTTCTACTTCTATATCTAGATTACAAACATTAAACAAAAATCGTGTCCGTGTTAAGATCCGTACAAACCTTATTGTCATTTGTAGATGACAAAAAATACACACATTAAAATTCAAAAGAGATAATTAATAAAATCAGTCATCATTTATTATGATGAAAAGTCAAAAGTCAAAAATAATCATTTTAAATTTTAAAAATAAATATAAATTTAAAAGTAAAATGTTTAAAATGTTAATAATATTAATAAATAAATAAATAAATGAAAAAAAAAAAAATTATAAAAACTAATGAAAATTCATGTATCTGTGTTACTATAACTAAAAATAAAAATATATATTAATAAATAAACTAAAACTAAAACTAAAATGAAATGAAATGAAACAAATATACAAATTAAAAATATTTGAAAAATTATATACTCTTTAAATACAAATATTATATATAAATATATCTGAGTTAAATCAGCGCTGCTAAATATTAAAAAAAAAAGAAGAAAAACAACAACTATATTAAATATTATTAAATACAACAAATAAACTATATATATAAAAAAAAAAATTAATGATTAGAATAGAAAAAGAAAACTATAAATTATATAATAATTCGATATTAAAAAAAAAAAAACAAATAATAAATTTAAGGGCTTAAATTGACAAGAACCCTATCTGCATTCTGCAAATCCTTTCTTTATATGCATCAATTTTGAAATTTTTTAATATTTTGAAAGCATTGCGGTTTCGTAAACGTTTTTTGGTTTACCACTCGTTTTTTTTTCTTTTTTCTTTTGAGCAAGTCGCGTTTTCTCACGATTTTTTTGGTCATTTTTTGTTTGTTTTAGTTTTTCTCGGGCTTACGTGACAACCAAACCATATTTTCACAAGTGAATAAAAAGTGTTCCCTCTTTTGTGCCCAAGGAGCTCAGTGGTGCCACCTATGACCAATTCATGACTAAATCATGACCAAATGGTCAAATGTGGCACCACAATGTCGACAGAGTGGCCAATTCATGACAAAAATGATTAGATTTTTTAACAAAAATGAAGCAGTGTACCAAACTATTGGTAGCTTGTTGTTGTTTTGAATTCATAAGTACTATTGCAATTGGCTTCTTGCACAATTGAGCTCTTCAATTAAAATCGTTAAATAAGTTTTGTCTGGCCACTACAATTCAATAACCTGTATCATTATTTCAATCACATTTTTTTTTACAAATAATTACCATTAAAATTTATATTTACACAATTATAATAATATATATCTTTTTGGAATTGTTGGCTGGTCACTATATCGTTATTAGAATAATTAGCATTGAGGCTAATATGTGTGTGACCTAGTATTCGTTTTTATTTCTTTAAGAAAATACTTCAAACAGACCAGCCACACTCTTCATCTAATATAACATTCTATAAATGGGTCATTCCACGCTGAATGCACCTTTTCTGTAACGATAGCAACCGATATTCAGCATAATTAGTTTTATTACAATTTCTAAAATTTACTTTCAATTGAAATAGATGTAAGTCAAAATTGTTTATCATATTCCATTTCATTGAAATTGCATTTTAGAAATGGCAATAAAAACAATTATGCTATATCGGTAAACTATCGTTACAGAAAAGGCGCATTCGGCCGTGGAATGACTCAAATATATATTTTAGTGTAAATGAAATATGCTTAATACCGAAAACATAATAAAAATTCAATTTCATTTAGTGAATGTAAATTATGGAATGTTATCCCTGGAGAAGATATTGTTATTTCACCCATCTGTGAATACATTTAAAAATAATTTTAAAATATATTTATTGAATAATCATAAGACAAGAAAGAGATTTGATTTATAGAGGTTACTAAATTGATATTTAATATGACAAAATCAAATATATATATATGTAATTGTTTCTAAGTGTGGCGGCTAATAGCGTCATTTATAATAGTTTTTATTCTATGTTTAGTATTAAGTCATTTTCTATCAGTCTCCTAGAGAGATAGACTGGTTTCTCATTGTTCCCAAAAAAAAAAATTGTATGTTCAAGTTATACCCACAGGGCGTAAACATTTATGTATTGGGCCGTCGTGTCCAGCATTGAGTGGGTGGAACAGACGTATGCTGAACACATTAATAATCAATCAAATTAAATAATTAAAATAAAATATAACAGAACGCGTTCATTTAGGGAAATTATTAAATTGAATTTAAATGAGCTTTATTACGTTTCGGTGGCCGATTTTGGAAAAATCTTTACAATATACGAATTGCTACTCTCTACTAATAAAAACGAAAACTGAATATTAGGCTCTAAGCCGTAACGTGAAAACCCACAAACACCCAAATAAACAAAAAAAAACAAAAAAAAAATATTTCTAATTATATTTAGATATTATTTTAAATGATATTAAAATCTTATAACTTATAACCAAATATATACAAAAAAAAAAAAACAAAAAAAACTATTAGCTACTTCTTTAGTAATAATCATAAAGTATAAAAATTAAAAATTGAAAAAAAAAAAAAATGTAACGAAGAAAAGACACAAGCACGATATATAAGGCAATAAAATTGTCATCATTTATTAATTTTTAAAATTAATTAAATTTAAAAATATATTTAAACTTTTTTTTTGTTGTTCTATATAAATATTAAGGTGGATTATTTTTTTTTTCATACCTTTCATACCTTTTGTCATTTGTTTTTAAAGTTGAATTTACGCCTCCTGGCAAAAAGCATTTTCAAAATGTTCTCTAACCTTCCGAAGCTGTGAAAATGGCGATATTTGCCAAAATCAGTCAGAATCAATGATCTTTTCAAATAATATACATTGAATGTTGACACAGTTTACTATGAATTTTATACTTAACAAATTTCACAAAAGAAAAAAAAGTAATTATCTAAATTTGTTAACTACAAAGTGCGTAGTAAATTACGAAAATGTACTATATATTATTTAAAATGCATTGTCTTACTCTATCTTACTTGATAATACAGAATATATATACAAATATACGGAACGCAGACCCGATCAACCACTCGATATCGACCTTTAACAAACGGTACGAACGTTAACGAAATCTTTAAAGATCTTTATAAATCTTTAAAGATTTCGTTAAGGTCCGTACCGTTTGTTAAAGGTCGATATCGAGTGGTTGATCGGGGATCCCTATATTTTTTAACAATCAGAAATCAGGAAGCGAAATTCAACTAAACATAAAAAACATGGTAGAAGGTATGAAAGGAAAATTGATTATGTTATTATATCCAGATCAACCACTCGATATTGACCTTTAACGAACGGTACGGACCTTAACGAAA
>JAABKK020052575.1:0-11460 GCA_011634745.2 Catotricha subobsoleta | reverse complement strand
GTTTTAGGTCCAGTCACATCTAAAAATGCTTTTAGAGCTAGAAAATTTTAACCTTTTGGGAAACGAACCACCCTAATATCCAACCTATCTTCTTTTCTGCTAAATTTATTGAGAATTTCTTGAGTACATCAATACTTTTATTTACTATTATCATTTTCAATTAAATGCGCAATCGTTATGTTTATTCTTAAGACCGCCCTAATGGCTTCATCCTTATTCTACTTCAGAACTTAAAAATGTTAACCATTAGAAGAGTAAGCTTATAGTAGGTACTTGATTTTTGCAGAATCTTTTTAATAATGATTTATAATATTTTTCTACAATCCAGTTTAAATTTGGGAACATCAATTTCATTTGCTGTCTTATTCTCTTTTATTTCGCTAGTTGTAGCAAATCCAAAATCTATTTTATTAATTGGTTTACAATTTTCCGCTTTTAATTAATCTCATTTTAACAATCTATTATTTAAAGCGTGTTCCCGTACGATGTCTTCATTCTTGAAGTGATTAAACAGATTATTAATTAGCAAATTCAAATTACTATACAGAAAAGGATATAATGATTGAGACATTTTTAAAAATGGACTCAAATCAGTGGCTATATCGTGAGAAAAATAGAAATCCTTGATGTCAAGATATTTTTTAATAAACTTACCGCAATAATTATCATTTATTTTACATATATATTTTTCTTTGGTGGTAAATTCAATGTACGTTTTAATATTATCAAAAATTTGAATTACTCTTTCTGTAATTTCAACATTTTCCAGCCAGCAAATAGGACAAATAACTCATTTCTTAGGATATATAGTGAATTTCTTCACATTTGGGTGAACTGCTCTTCTGACAGGACAGACGATTGTTTAAAAATGTTAAATACATGCCTCAAAAAAGCCATAACATCCAATTTACCATAGTCCACAAGATCCTATATCATACAAACGATTGATGTTTACGTAGTTCCCTTAAAAAACTTTAATTGACGTTTGGTCCATCATAAGAGAAAATTTCAACCAAAGTTTCAAACTAATTTTTTTTTTATGTGGGGGTCGGTCATAGATGATTTTTCTGTACGATTCTTCGTTTAGAAGTTTTTGGTATTAACAATTTTACTGAACTTTACTAATTATACAGTAAACGAAACAAACAAATGATAATTTGAACGATGTATAAGTAAATTTTCGTATTAATTATGTCACATTTCTTTTAATATTTTTTATTTTTATAAAAATACATAAGTATATAAGTAATATATATATAATAGTAATATAATTATAATGTATATGTATTAATATTATTATAAAAAAAAATCAGTTGAAATTAATTGTTATTGATAAAAAAAAAAAAAATTATCTTGGACCATAAGATAATCTAAGAAGATAAGGGTTTTATTGCAGTAAACAAACCCCATGCTTGATCACCGGCTGCGCAGCGTATCAACTTGGCTTTCCAGCCTTCAACAATATAGTTAAAATCATCTTCAGAAAATCTGTTTAAAAATTCCGCTTTCTGAGCATTGAAACGCTTAAGTTCCAAAAGCAAGATGTCCATAAATTGGTTCGTTCTATCTTCAGCCATCACTGATTCGAAACCAACCTAGCGTTTATTGAGAATTTGAAATTACATAAACTTGGTACTTAATAATATTGATATCAATCACACCTTTTCCAAAAGATTTCCGTATGCAGACACTGATAATAGTTGATAGCCTCGTTGCATTACATATTTCAAAAACTCTTCGGAATGTTCTTCTTTGTTGCCATGGCAGTAATCAGTAATAAGAAGTCTACCACCCGGCTTCAACCATTTCTGAAACCGAAAATATTTGTACAAATTCTTAATAGCAATCTATTTAAAAACTAAGCAGCTGATAGCATAAAATCTAATATGACCTAACATTGCGCATAGAAAATTGATTTTATATCAAATCGAAGTTAATTTTAAATCAACTTACGAGGAGTTTAGAAAAAAGAAGATCTTTATCAAGTATATGCAGAATTGCGTCCCGGCTGTAAATCACATCAAAACTGTGGGGCTCAAAATCGTGTTTTGTAACATCGCTTATCTCAAAGCATACCTATCATAAAGACAAATTGTTATTGCTTATTTTAAATTTTTTTTTTGAAAAAATTAAATGAAGAAACTAATAAACTAATATAGTTCCAAATAAGTTAAACTGTTAATTACAACATTTACTTACAGCTTTGCGAACTGGTTCCTCCATTTCAGACTGATATTTCACAGCCATGGATATCATATTGGAGGACAAGTCGATTCCATGAACACGGGATCCATATTTTCGTGCTATTTTAAATGCTGACCCACCAATTCCACATCCAACATCAAGAACCCTATCAGCACTAGTAAGTTTAAGCTTTTCCAAAAATTCTTTGGTAGCTATCTGCCCACCAGTGGAGACGTATGTCTTGCCAAAAATGAATTCATAGCGCTTGATTCCCTCCTCCGTGTACTGGTTTTCATCAAGGAAAGCCTGTAGGTTTATTAATTTTTTTTCAAAAAAAACTAGTTAGTTAAAAAAATGATAAATTCTGAGAAGCAAATAAAGCAAATAATCGCGTTGTACCTGAAAAGAGCTATATGAATCTGGAAGTTGCGGCATTTTGTTGAGTACAAATCTAAGTTAAAAAAAAGATACCGTAATGCTGAAAATAAAATTAAAAAGTTGAAAAAATGTGACTCTTGTACAACTGCAATATGTACATTAGGGTGACCCAATTTTCTATAGAAATATTAATGTGTCTTGGATTTTCTAGCCTAACATATAAATATGTGATAGGATTTGGCGCCAATAAGAACTGTACCCAATTTCAGTTTGATCCGTTAACTTTTCGAGGTCGCTTAAAGTGCCTATAAAGTGCAAATTTAAAAAAAGAGAGTTCTTATTGGTTTAAAAAATGATTAGAGTTACACCCATAGATGCACACGCTGATTTCAACGGACGGGTGTACATTTGAAATATCAAGATAGGGTACCGTCTCAAAAAAAGTTGAGAGCAACAAAATAAAAAAAAAACTATCTTCAGTCCGCGGGAGAAACTGCATTGTATGCAAATCGTATTTTGGAAAAGTGAAAAAAGATACTATTTTCTTTCTATTTCCAACTTCTTCCAAAACACCACGCTGTATGCAAATCGTATTTTGGAAAATTCACTTTGGAATTACACAAAATTCAGTTTGGTATTACACAAATCACATTTGCAGTTACTCAAAATAGCACCAATTACACGTTAAAACAGGCTCTGCTAATGTACATATGTATTAATAAATGCTTTTATATTATGTGAATATACAATTTGTATATATATGATGTATGCAACATTATGTCAAATAATTTAAAAAAAAAAAAAAACTAATATTTAAGACCTTGACATTCAAAATCAGATTAAATTTTAGCATATGTAGTTACATATAGTTAAAATATATTTCATTATTTCATATAAACAATTAAAAAAAAAATATATAATAAATATCACAAATAAAAAAGAAATATTTTAATATCAGTGCATAAAATACTTTGCAAGGGGCTTGGCATGACATACGATATCAGCTGATATTCAAGGGCAATCAAATTTTCATGGTGCGATCGTCTCATTCGATTTATTATCGCATATAAAAATAATGGTCTCAATTCATATTATAGAAGAATTCATCAAAACATTTCGTAATTACATTCTATAAATCTATGATTAAATAATTCCTGCTTTAACCTATCGAAGACATTAAAAATAAAAATTATTTCCTTTAATCATAAAATGTTGCCTATAATTTAACAGAAATTTCATTTTGAAATACAATTAATTAATATCAACTCTTTGCCTTTTTAATGATTTGCATAAATTTTCACGTTATTTGTATTTTTTTTAAGTTTTTTTTTTTTTAATTTTACTTTTTGAAGAAAGAAATTTTTAAGTAAATTTATGGATTTTTGCAGTGGTTTTTTTTATAATGATTGTAAATATTGAAGAATTTCACACTTAATTTTTTAGATTTGTGACAGATATTTTTACAATTCTGTTAAGGATTGTAATTAAGCCGAAGTTTAAATTTAGTTTTATAGTTTTGATTTCAAACTTAACATTTATGAAATGTGCAGAAAGTATCAAAAGAAAACACTTTAAATAAGCAAATCAATATCGCTTTTTCATCTATGACAAAAAAAAAAAAGAATAACAAATTGACGAATGTGAAAATAATTTGAATTTATTTAGGGTTTTTTTTTGTTTTTGTAAACAAACTTATTTTTGTGAATTAGTCATAAGTAAATGACTGTGATTTTATAAAACTTAATTATTATTATTTTAATATTTGTAAGTAAAAACTACCAGATGTTTAACAATTATTTTATATATTTCATTTAAATGAATTTAAATATAAAATTGTATTATTTTGCTTTTTTTGTAGATAAAGAAAATAAAAAAGTAGTACATCACTGCGAAGATAACTTTGAATGAAAGCCGAATTAATTTGGTCAATTAAAATGGAAATTGATTATCGATTGAATTTAATTCAAATATTTATAAATAAATTGTTTTTTTTTAGACATAAAACGATAATCGCAGAAACTAGATTTTTTTTTATTTTTAACAAAAAACTTAATTCACTTCTAAAGTTGTCATAAATTTTGTATATAATTTATTAGGTTTTAAAAATTTGACAAATGAAAAATTTTATGAAACGATTCTAATAGTTATGAAAGAAAAAAATCACTTACTGTAGTCTGTAGGTGCGTTTATTAAATCTGATGTTTTCACTAATAACAAAAGTAAACGACTCACTCAAAGAAAACACTTTAGATTTGAGATGATTTACATATTAAATTTTACAGACCGAATATTCAACTATTTATACCTAAAAATAATCTGAGATTTGTTATTGTACTTTATTTTTTTTGTTTTATTTATCAGCTTTATTTTTGTTATTCTCTTTTATTATAAATTTAATTATGCAATCTATGGAAAAAAAGGAAACCTGAAAAAATTAAATGATATTAATATCCTATCTGGGTTGAAAAAGTAGTTGAAGCACAACAATGTTAATATATATTTTTATATAAATTTATTTTTCTTTAATAACGCCGATACTACATATTTTTTTGTTTAAAACTTAAACTTAATAACTTCAAAATTTATAATATATTTAGATTATGTTTAAATTTAAGAAAAAAAAAAATTGAATGTGTAAAATAAAGTCAATAATGAATGAAATCGTTCTCTATCTAATGAATGAATTCATACGTTTCGAGCTCGTGCAATTAATACATACATTACTTACATACCTCTGTCAAATTATCATTATTATTATTGGTATTGAAGTTATTAAATAGGAATGAATACCAATACCCTCTGGAAAATGGTGACCACTATCAGATCAACTAAAGTGCAGGCTCCATGGACAAACAATCTAAAAATATGAATAATACACTTTGAATATCAAAGGGGTAATATGCCACTAGCAAGAGGCGTGACTAATACCAAAAAACAAAGTGCAGTGGGACAAAGAAACATATATTTATGAATAAATATCTCGCAATTTAGTTTCGAAAAGTCAAGAAACTGCTGATGCCGATATAGATAGGAAATTGAACTTTAAGGAATCTATTTTTAATACTTTCGAAGTTCTGCAGCACCTTTAGTAGGATGCTTGAAAATATCAAGATGACCAAGAATTGATTCCTTTCGATCGGTTTTCCTATCAGTCGGCTAAAAAACATTTTTCACTTTTGGAACAAATCTCCTAGATATTTATGGTATAAACAATAAATACATTTGCTTGCCCCACAGAACTTTGCTTTTTAACATTAGTGACGCTTCGTGCTATTGGCCCTATATGCGTGACATTATTGGTCAGGTCAGCGTTAGGGACACACCACACAATACATCAGAGAGTGTAATTGATTTTTCTTCATACAGTATCAACAATTTTTTAATATTTGTAACATACAATTTGGTTATTATTAATTGTTTTTTTTTTTAAATAGGGTAAGTATTTGTTTTTCTAACTTAGTGTACTGTTCTCTCTAGACCATTAGTCTCTGTAGTCCAATTAATTATTGTACTTGTTTTTGAAGAGTATATATCGTGCTATATACTCACACTGATCTCATAAATTTAGCGTAAGGTCTACTTTGTTTTTTTTTTTGTTCTCCTTAAATTTGACCCTGTTCTACACAAAATCGTATGATGTATGATGTCAAAGAGAGCGTGCGCAATATTTTATTACTAACCCAACTTAACATTTTTGAATACAGCAATTATTAGGATTGCGTGATTTTTCAACTTAAACTTATTTCGTTTTCTTGATTTTTGTGGTACATTTTGATGTAATTTAACATATTTCTTCATTTTTTATTAGTTTTGATTAATATTAGTCTTTTTTTGGTGTTAATATATTGCAAACGAATAAGAATTATAGAATTAAAAGCAATATTTTATGTGAACAGACTAAAAGCACGTGGTTTTTTTTTTTAAATTTAAAGTTATGCTCTTGCGTCTTGCCCATACTCCACACAAGTTTTTAGAAACTTGACTTGAAAAATTGTGTAAAAAGAATGAGATGTGAATGCAAAATCACACATTTGTTTAAGTCAATTTGCTAGAAATTTGTGTGGAGTATAGAGACGACATTCTAATATAATTAAAGGGACTATAATGCAAAACTTTATAAAATATTTGTTTTTTTTTACTGCAAGCGATCTTAGCGGGATGCCTAAGAATTTCGAAATGGATTCTTTGATGTCGGTTTTCTATAATACGCCTTCAGCAGCTTTTTTCATTTTTGGAACAAAATTCCGAGATATTTATGCTAAAACATGTGTGTTGGTCCCCCGGGCAACTTTTTTTTTGTACATTTTAACTGTCACCGCGATCAGCTAGCTCTTTGGGCATTAGATAAAAATTCCACATAAATAAAATCTCCAACGTAACATTTCAAAACCTTCTAATTTTATTTTTTTAAATAATAATAATAATTAACTGGAATACCAGTCACAAAATTTGTGACATTTTTGTGATGCTATAAAAATCATAAACACTGACAGGTGACATTTAAAGTCCATGTGCGATGCGCCAGTTAATGATATCAAAACCAACAAAATAAACGAGAAATAAGGTTTTTTAATTATTTACTAATTTACTAATTTAGTATAATTTACTTTAATTGAAATGAATGCACATGAACTGTTCAAACAACTTACCTGTGGAGCTACGTTTATAAAAAATGTGAGTATATTCCATTCGTGGTGTTGTTTTTATTAAATAACAAATTAACCATTTATATTTGTATTGTAAACCTGTTTAGGTTAATGGACGACCGCAATCTGATAATATTAAATTGGAGATAAAAACAGAGAAATTGGAAAATGATATAGAAGATGTAGCAATTGAAGACGTTAATCCATTGGATGCGAATATTGAAATAGCTCCGTCTAATGTTAAGAAAAAACCAAAAATTATGACGGAAGAAAAGCAAAAACTGTTGCTAACAGAAAAGGTTTGTATATCATTTTCTTTTCTTATATATATTTGCTTTCACATTAAACAACAAAACTATTCATTTCAGATAAATCAAATTCGGAACAAGCATCATATCAATGTTTTAGGAAATAATCCAGCAGCTCCTATTGAAACATTTGATCAATTAGTGAATGAATACAAAATTCCATCACAAATAATAAGTAATTTAGCTGAATGTGGATATACTGAACCAACACCTATTCAAATGCAAGCGATTCCAATTATGACGAATGTAAGTTACAATTGTGTCAATATGAAAATATTAAAAAATTTGTTCATATGTTTACATTCTTAATAATGATTTTCATTATAGGGTCAATCTTTAATGGCTTGTGCGCCGACTGGTAGTGGAAAAACCGCAGCATTTCTTGTTCCAATAATTAAAGATTTACAGGAACCAAAAAAGAATGGTTTTCGTGCGTTAATTTTATGTCCAACACGGGAATTGGCTAAACAAACACAACGTGAATGCCTTCGATTAGTTGAAGAAATTGGTCTTCGAGTGCACGTTCTAAGCAAAATAAATCAAGCGGAAAACCGATATGGACCAAAAAGCAATAAGCAATATGACATTTTGATAACAACACCAAATCGAATTTGTTATTTACTTAATCAAGATCCACCCTTGTTGGATTTAACAAAGTAATTTTTTTAAATTTAAAATCAGCGTCTGAATAAAAAAAAAAACAATTTTTTAATGAATTAATATTTTTCAGCGTTCAGTGGTTAATACTCGATGAGGCTGACAAATTATTTGAGGAAGGAAAAAATAGTTTTCGAGAGCAATTCGATAAAATATTTAATTCTTGTACAAATGCTGATAAGCGAGTTGGCCTGTTTAGTGCAACGTGGACACTGCCAGTATCAAAATGGGGACGCAAAAACTTAAAAGGCTTATTCACAATTACAATTGGACAACGGAATTCGGCCACCGATCTAGTTGATCAAGAGCTATTATTTGTTGGCAATGAGTCGGGCAAAATGATAGCGTTTCGAAATCTGTTGCAAACAGGATTAAAGCCACCGGTTTTGGTATTTGTTGATAGCAAGGCAAGTTATAATAATCTTAAGAAATAACAAATGCCCTTATAAATTGGCTAATAATAAAAACTAATATAATATGAATCAATTCTTTCCATATTTATAGGATCGAGCCCAACAATTATACACCGAACTAATATACGATGGTATTAATGTTGATGTTATACATGCTGATCGTACACAGCAACAACGTGATAATATTGTTAAAGCATTTCGTGAAGGAAAAATTTGGGTACTTATATGCACAGAGTTAATAAGTCGTGGTATCGATTTCATTGGTGTAAATTTAGTGGTTAATTACGATTTTCCACCGTCAGCAATATCGTATATACATCGAATTGGTCGAACAGGTCGCGCTGGTCGCAAGGGAAAAGCTGTAACATATTTTACGCAAGATGACAAAGCAAAATTACGAAGGTAAAAATAATACAGAAAATTTATTTGACCAAGAAAATCTGATTCTATATTTATTTATTTTTTTTTTTTTTTATTAGCATTGCAAATATAATGCAAAACTCCGGTTGTGCAGTACCTGAATATATGTTGACCATGAAAAAACAATCGAAACGAGAACGCAAACGATTAGAAAAGACGGCACCACAACGTGAGGATATTGCTGTTAAGAATCCAACAAAATCTTATGGAAAAAAAGCACAACTAAATGGATCCACTGCTGATGGCAAACTTAAAAACGCCAAAAATACTTCAAAAAATGAAAATACAAATAAAACTGAGGTTTCAAAAAAACATAACTTTGTATTGGCACCGAATAAACGGAAGAACGGTAATGCAAGCAATGGTAAGAACAAAAAGAAAATGAAAATTTAATAAAATCTATTTAATGTCATTTTTAATAAAATAAAATGAAAAAAAAGAAAAAAACAGTTTTATTTCATTAACTTTAAATGAAAAATTCAATGTAATTAATCGTTAGGGAAGATCCATTAATTCGCGTTTGATATATATAATATATATGGTTCATGGTTTTGTTATAGAATGTTACTTGGTATGTATATCGGTCACAGGCTTGCGTTACGTAACATTACTAACCATTGAAAACTGTTCATTTTTACGTTACATAATTTATGGATCTTCCCTTAAAGACCAAGCGATTTCGAAGACGCTTTATTTACCGTAAATAAGTACATTTTAATTTTATTAAATTTTACGTACTTATACGTTATATCTATTAGAATGAAAATAAAGAAGTTATAATTATGTTCTTTGTTAATTTATTTCAAAAATATATAATATTTATTATTATTATCTGTAATATAGTGGAAGTGGTTTAGTGCCGTAGCAAATTTCCACTTTAAACCCACTTTTAAACCTATTTATAAACACAATTTCGAAAAAAAAAAAACAAATGAAAATTATTAGAGAATTTAATTACCTTTCGAATGGTGTACATTTGAACGGTCTACGTGGCCGCGTTCATGACCAATATGTAGTATGATTTTTTAATTGAATTTCTTCGTATCCCTTCCCCCTTGGAGGGTGCAATTATTTTTTCTACCTTCCTAGGAAAAAAAATTCAGCCTGGATTACCAAAATTACCACAGATTACTGTTAGCTGTTTGAATACGGACAAAATGGATTGTTAGCACACATTTTTGTGAAGAAAAAAAAAAAAACAAGAAAGACTATCAAAATTGGATTTTATCGTGTTTAATAAACTAATTTTCGAGAAAAATAAAATTTGATTTTTGACCTTTTGGGTTTAAGATCTCATTCAGTACTCTACTGATTGGTCCACTAATTGTTGAGAGAAATAACATTTGACCTTTTAGGGTTAAGTTCACTCACATTCAGTATTCAATATATAAGTGGTAACCCTATTGGCCCACTAATTCCTAAGATTAATGGGAGACAAACACTAAAGAAAGAAAATTAAACCAAAAAACAAACAAACAAACCTATATTGCATAGATACATATTTCACATGTAGTGCATAAAAAGAAATTATATGAACAAATATAATTATTTATTTTTAGTTCCTCGCGGCAGACCAAGGAGTGAAATTAAAATTCTGAAAAAAAAATTTTTTGGAATTTTTTTACGAATTGTTATAATGGGAGAGGGGGGTATTAAAAAAAGGTTAAATTCGTGTTACTTAATATATGAACAGCGCCATAGTTGCTAAATACTGAATCATTTAAATAAAAAAAAAAATAGTGACCCCGCTTTTCGCCGTAAACCTTTTTCGCTGAAACGCTTTTATCTCCAAATATCGACAAAAAACGAATTATACTCAATTTCACAAACATCTAACACGCTAGGGCTCAGCAAAAAGGGAATTCTACATACAACTAATTGGCTACCATCCAATACGTCCAGCATTAATACTAGATTCTGCGTTCGTCTGTTTACCTATGTTTTGACCGTTTTTTCTTCTAACATAAATTATTTTATAATTCTTCGGCGAAAAAATCAGGAGGTACAGAAAAACTTAATTAATGCATGAAAATTCGTTGTCAAATTGTCGGAAAAATTCTCTATAATGACAAAATATTAAACATTTTTGTTTCTAGGCGACATCCACTTCTTTTCCCATCATTAATCCATTTTCGAACAAAAATGGGGGTAACATATTTCCAATTATGCCATCGATATATGTGACATTACGTAATAAAAATAAACCAAAAAGCGCGATGAGTCTGTAATTTGAGTCCCGAATCTGTGCCATGTAAATGCAGCGTAAGAAATATTTATTAAAGGTTCCCGGTCAGTTCGCCGAAAACCTTTTCGCCGAAATACATTTTTGCCGAAATACAGTTTCGCCGAGAAAATTTTCGCCGAAATACATTTTCTTCGAATGTTTTTTTCGCCGAAAACCAATATCGCCGAAATACATTTTCGCCGAATACATTTTTTGCAATACACAGAATA
>JAABKK020052574.1:0-38892 GCA_011634745.2 Catotricha subobsoleta | reverse complement strand
AAAACCTCCAATAATGCACAAATGTTGGAATAGGTGGAAGAAAGTCCCAGTAGGAAAAATACTTGGAATACATGGAAGAAAACTCCAAATAGGAAAATATCTAGGAATAGGTGAAAGTAAACTCTAAATCAAAGTAGGAAAAACTGTAGGAATGGGTGGAAAAACGCATGGAAAAACGCTTGGAATGCATTGGAAAATAGTTAGGAAAAATGTTTGGAATATTTAGGAAAAAAGTGGTTGGAAAATCGGTAGGAAAAAAATCCATTGGAGCAAACCACAGAATCTCTCCAATATTTTTACTTATTTGAATGTTGGAAAAAAAGGAACATATTTCACAGGAAGAACTCTTGGATTTCCATTGGATTTTTCTATTGAAAATCCAACATACATTTGGAAAAACTATTGGAGTTTCCAATGGAAACTCCAACTAAATGGCCCATAGGGTTCCTTTTGACATATTTACTACGCATTTTAATTTCTAAAAGGATCATTTTTAATTTGTATAACTTTTAAAGTTAAAGCGGGGCAGTGGAACTTTGTCAAATTCAAAACGTTTCCTGAATCAGCATTCAGCATACAAGATACCAACTACCGCGCACTTTGCCGATAGTTATTCGAAAAAAAAAAACATATTTTCGCTCCAGGCTCTACCGCTAAAAACTAAAAAGCAAATATTAATTAGTTTATATTATATTTAGATAAGTAGTAAAATTTATTACAGAAAATCTACTTTAAGTGGCTTTTACTACGAACATATATATATATACGTACGAGCGTGTATTATCACTTAATAACAATAGTTATCAATACTTAATAAACTCAATAGGATTAACTAACTATTCATACAGTTAATTAATAATTAGTTAAATTTATGAGAAATTTTTAATCGAGTTTAATTTATAAGTATAACAACATTTAAGCTTTCAGAAATTATATGTATACTTACTGTAGCTAATATCGATATTTATCTCTAAAATTGTTACAATAAGGGTAGTTTTAATTTTCATTAACAAAAAACAAAAAAAATATATATAGTATAATCAACTGGTTTACTTGTAGTTATAAATATAAAATTGTTTGGTGGCATCACAAATCGATTTTCTAAGCTTTGATATTTTTTTCTCATAAAAAGCTTCTTTTTTTTTTTTTTAGAGAACTAAAGTTTTCAAATGCCGGCTATGCCATCTTTTATGATGAAAATGGACAATTGGTTTTTATATTTATATGAAGTTTAAAAAATCTATTTATTCAATGGATTATATAGGACTAAACGAAAAATTATCTACGACTATATATTTGGGAGCTTTTAAACATGCTAAGCGATGATAAAGTTACCTGTAACGTAATAATCCTTATCATGTGTCGATGGGTCAAAATAACTTATCTGTATTTTCTTGTCCTTTTTTTTTACTTATATTATTATATTATATTTTTATAATTTGTATGAATTTGTATGAATTTGAATAGCCCTCCAATGTTTCCACAATTACTTTTAAAATTTAAATATTGTATTTTTTTCCATTGTATTCAGTTTTGGAAAACTAACTTTTTGTGACAATATTATAAAGAGACGTAGGATAAATAAACAATCAGTACTGCAGCTCAAAATGTTTGCACTAAAACCGTTTTTGAAAACAGGGGTCGACGATCTTTAAAAATGTTTGATTTTGAAAATTTGTAAGGGAATAAAAGATGGTAGATGATTTTTATCCCGAGGCTTCGTTTGGAAGAAAATGATATGGATCAATTTGACCCATTGCACCTTATTTGCTACTTTTTTCTCGACACAAGGTAAGGAATAACAATAAATATACAGATTAATGTTCAAGAGTTAATGCAACATTTCATCTTTTAATTTAATGCAAAAAAAATGTTTCTTTATTTATTTTTTTTGAAAACAATTACACATAATTTTATTAAATTTTATTTTTGTTGTTCTTTTGTAGTTTCAATTTTGTTTAACATAAATTGTTTGATAGCTTTTCAATATAATATTTAGTAATATTTTTTTTTTATTATTATTATTATTTTATAAGTTAAAATCAATTTCACATTTATTATTTTAATTTATATATATATTTTTTTTTAGATTTAATATATTGATTAATGATCACTTAATAAGTATTTTCTACTTTTTAAGTACGAATAATAATAATATTTTATTTACAACTTACAAATTTACAAGGCACTTGTATTTTTTTTTTATTTTATTTTATATCTTTTTTTTTTTTAGCTTTCAAGATTTCTTAGATTTTTATGAAGTTTTTAATTATTTGATTTATTGATTTTTAAATATAACTTTTTATATATTTTTTATTTTGAATAATTTAATACCTACATATTTATTCATATTATGATATATTATCTAATTTTTAATGATAAATTAATAATTTTCGATATTTTCATTTCTCGACAAATTTCACGAGTCAAGTCATTGATCATTTTATAATTTCAGCTCAAATATAATTAATCATAGTTTGCTATTTAAAATATAATATATAAATGAATTAATAGTAGTACAACAATTTAATAATTTTTTTTTGGCAATACAATTATAAAAGTGCAAGCCGATTAATATATACGGATTGCGGACTAACAAAAAAAAGTTGATTGTGTAAAGTTCACAAACGTAAGCATCAACTTGTGTATTCCATGAATTGAAACTTGGCTCAGAGAAATCTTCAATGCAATTTAGCTCCGTTTATACCTTACATTTCATACATAAATTCGTGATATGTTTAAAACCATCTCTGGAGAAGCGTTACGCACAATTAAAGGCATGAAACTCGGGATTTAATTAAAGGTTACTCGCATTGATAACTTTTAATAATATCCCTTTCAACTTTTTAGTTGAGTTGATGGCTATCGAGGTCAGTGATATTCGTAATTTACAGTTAATTCAGTTCAATGTTTAATTCTGACTTAACTTTTAAATCATTCGAAAAATTTAAAAATTAGAAGCATCAGTACTTTAAATCAATTTGGTTTAAACCAGTTATTCTTTTAAATTTTTTTAAAAGCATATTCGAAAAGCTACATCGACATTTTCTTTTCAAATACATATATATCTTTCTTTTAGATACTGTGTTATTAAAATTACATTATTTTTCTGTTCATTATTTATATTATGCAGGTATATTTATTAAATTTCGTTTTAAACGAATAATATGTTTAAAATTTGAATTTTGAATTGATATGATGGGCTCTATCTAGGTTATAACGTCGAGAAACCTATCACTCCAAACTTGAACAGAGGGTCGCACAGATAAACTACCCATGAATGACTCCCACTTATTTTCGGAGCGAAATATTTCCCCCATACATATTACCCCCTACAATGTTCCTACAATATCCATGCGATTATGAAAACAATTCACAGTCGAAATATTAGAAATTTTGCTGTGAGAATTCTCATTTATAAGATATTCTAGTTTGCGGCGATGACCCCCCGGGCTTTTAAGACCAGTCACCATGAAAACAATTATTTGAGTATGATCAATCATTTGGGTGTTTCGCTACTCACATTAGGAAATTGGTAGAAATGTTGAGAAATAAATAAGCATATGATTGAAGTATTCAAATAATTATTTTGTTATATAAAATAAATATATATAAATTTAAAATATTTTCGGTATTTTTAGTGAACCCATAAAAAGGTATAAAATAAATATTTTAATTTCTGTTTTAAATTTTGATATCATATTTTTATTATATATGTTTTTCAGTAAATAAATTGATATGAAAAGTTTCTTTGACGATTGAATAAATTTTATAATTAAGAAAATATTTCATTTAAATATTTTACAATTACTAACGCGTTCTACACTTAAACTGAAAAATATTATGCATCGTGGAAATATTACGAAAAAAAAATTGATAAGTATACATATTTATTTCAGTTATATTCGAATTCAAATTATACTCGGATTAATTATTTAAATATGCGATATATTATATAAGTAATTTATTTACTGTATTCAGAATGATATGATGATTATTAACGAAATATTTTGTAATTCTTAAAATGTTTCAATATTTTCCTTCTTTTTTTTTTTTTTTTCATGGGTTCAAATTGAATTACCAGCTGCTAATTTTCGTTATTTCACAATATTTAAGTTTCACTTTTATACAAAACAACAGAAAAAATTATCATTAAATCATAACCACGATACAATTATCAATTTTTAAGTAATTTTTGCAATATTTATTATGCTATTCGGATGTTTTCGATATGTTCGGATATTTAATTTTTTAGAAATACCCACAATTCAAATTTGTAAATAATGTTTAACATTGTTATTTAGTTATTCTTAGTTATTTTATATGCTTTGTATATCATAATATTTATATTTCAAATACTGGATATGTTTTATATTGATAATAACCATCCTATTTTTTTTTTTTTTTTTTTTCAGAAAACATTTTTCGAAATTAAATATATTTATGTGTATTGTTTATTCATTAGAAATTTAATTATTTAAAAATTGATATTATAATTTAATTATTTTGCTTATTCGTATATTGTGTTGTAATATTTTGTTAATCACTTATTTTCTAGGTATAATTATTTTTAAAATACCATGACTGATTGATTATTTTTCATTTATTTCTTATTTACGTCTAATTATTTTTTTTATTATTAATATTATATGTTTGTTAATTTAGTTTATTACTTAGAAATTTTATTAGTTTTTTTATTTTTTTATATATATAAATGGAATGCTGATTATTTGAGTAGAAGTATATAATAAAAATAAATGGAGTGACGACCGCTGCCACAATAATTTACAAACAAAAAAGAAAAACAAGAAGATGCATAAGATCTTGCGAAATTTTTATCAAATTCGGGTAATGTAAACTTATATAATATGGCTTTTGTGTTTTAAAACACTTTCAAAACTTTCAATCATCGATATGGAGCTAGAGGTGGAGAAATGTATTACATTAACCCTAATCCTGCATCTACGCAGTTACTATACATTTAATAGCATGTATAAGTGGTCAAATTGACCCACTGACTCAAGATAAGGATTAAAAAAAAAATAGAAAAAGAAACTTTTTAATATCCGATAACTATATAAATAATTTCAAGACCGCATAAAAAGAAACTATTCTTAAGTTCGTATCATACTATTTAAGTTTACATTACGGATATTAGTTAATTTTTATTATGTTCACTGCAGTTATATAAAAATTGCTACTCTATTAATTATAATTATTGCCATTAAACTTTAGATAATAATCAAAAAAATAACAAAAAAAAATATTAAATTAGAAAAATTGAACAACGATTTAGTTTTGCTTAAAATTATCTAGTGCATTCTTAATTTGTGCCCCGAAAGAGAATTATTCTCTTAATTGATGCTGTTCATTTTTAAATTATGCAAATACTTTCTATAAGTATAAAGATATAATATATATATAAATAAAAAAAAAAAAAAAAACAATTATTACTTTATTTTTGATTTGGAATGTAAAATCGCGTTATGAATTGTTCTTGTATAAATTATTCGTTTGTTTTTTTTTAATATTATTTTTTTCATCTTTAAATTCATATAATTTTTTTTTCGGAAGTTTTAGGAACACAACGCGCTTGTGAAAAGCACATATCTTTATTTATTATTTTTTTTTTAAATAGGGTGGGTGCGCCATTAAGAGACATGTATGCCCTACGGGATAGTACGCATATAGCTAGTAGAGTGGAGCTTATGGCCCGTAGTAGAAGTTAGAGAAAGGGCTCCACTACAAGAACTGTCGCGTAGGGCAAAAGCCCTATTAGTACTGTTCCGTAAGACAAATATGCCTCGTAATGGTACACCTCTCTTATCCAAGAAATTTAAGTATTTATGAAAATTTCTTGGAATATTATAAAAAATTATTTTCGTATATTTTATTGATTAAATATTAATGTAAAAACAACAATTAAGTATATATACTTAATGTATCTTAATTAAGTAGTCTTAAATAAAATAAGCCTTCAATTTTTATTTAAATGTATTGAAAATCACTCTAATCGAACCACTATAAATTGAAAACGCAAAAAGTTTTTGTATTAATATTGTATCTTCTCTTCTTTCATCAGAATGATTTCCGAAAGGAGCCAGAAAACTCTCTTGCATTTTAATGGAATTTGCATTTGGGTTACGCTTAGAAATGTTTCCTTGTGAAAATTATAAACTGCTTCGTTTTCAAATAATTATGTTGCCCTATGATTTTTTGTTTTATATTCCTAATTAAGTTTTTTTTTTCTTGTAAAATAATGCATTTAAAATGTATCTTAAGCTTAAATTAGAAATCACACAATTTTCAATAAAATTATTTTTATAAAATACAATTAAAATTAATAAAATTATAGAAAATATAAAAATTACCACAAAGCAGTTATTTTTGTATTGATTAAATATGACTTAAGAAAAAGTTGGCAAAAAATATTATTTTCAATAAAATTGAATAAAAAAATTGAAATAAAACCTCGTATATATTTTTTTAATTAATTAATTAATAAAAAAAAAGAAAAATGAAATGTGTACTGTGCCCGCCAATGTAAATGTTAATTATAATAATATAATTCTCGCTATTGGATGATGACTCATAATTTATCACAATATTAAAAAAGAATTGACCCACCGGTTGCTTAAAAAAAAAAAAATCTGTTACTATACGGCTGAAATGAACTGTTACAATAATGATTAATCAAAATTAAATCTAGCAAATAGTTATCATTTCACTGTTTAAACAACCATGACTGAACGTCATAAAATAAATGACCACTTTAACGAAAACCTTAAAGTAAAAATAAATTAATTTAAAATTTGATTAAGACGTAACAAAATTAATAAATGAATAAGCTTTACTAGACAGTCATTGGATGTGAGCAGATTTTCAACTGATAAATTAGAAAAAATAGAATAAAATAGATTTAAGAAAAGCGTATGGTCTCTTTGACACTCGAATATGGAACTTTTAGTACGACTGCCACAGCCCACAGGCCATCGATACACCTATTATAAGATTTTTTTTTATAATATTTTATAAAATGTTTTGAACATGATGATTAAATTTTAATATCATAGTTCTGTTTTCTACATTTCAGCCAAATATCTAATAATTTTCTTATGTTTTTTTTTTTCTTTGTTTTTATTATTATTTTCTCGTCAATATAGCTACTTATTTTTTAAATAATTTTTATATATATATGTATATTTTTTTTTGTTTTATTAGTTTCTAATAAATATTCTAATATTGTTTTTGTTATTGTTTTTTTTTTTTTGCTTTGATTCCTTTTTTTACAAAATGATCTAATATTATAGGTTTTATTTTATTTTTTGCTACAAAAGTTTTATTTTCAAGTCTTCTTTTCATTTAAAATGTTGCTAAATATTAATTTTAATAAAATCAATTTCTTTAAATTTTTAATTTAATACGATTAATTATTTGTATATTGTCGTACTTAGAATTTAATTTTAATTTTATTTCTAAGTACGTCATCATATATTATTCAGATTTTTAATTTTACATCGTTTATGATTTCCAATATTATTTATTGGAAATTGTAAAATTAAAAACAAATTAATTAAAATGAAAATTATATTAAATTCTCTAAATGTTTTAAAGTTGAATGTTAATTTATAATTTGCTGGCATCATAATTTTCCAATTTCCATTTTTGTGGTTCTTTACTTGTATTACATTCTTCCATAACAACTTTTTTCTTTGAGTCAGTAATGGCTAGACATTTTTCGGATGAACCATGACGTATTTGATTTGTATCAACGTCATATGACCAATACTAAAAAAATAAATTTAAATTTTGTGAGCAATTTCTGTTCAATTTATTAAATATCGAATTTCAATCATTTTATTTTCATCGAATAACAGATAAAACTTGCCTGATTTCCTTTTGAACCATGACATGGATATAAAACAACATCACTGCCAGAATAATCCAAACATGCTTCGTCACGTCGTATTTCACCAGCTTTACTTAACATCCAATACTAAGTATTTTATGAAGATTATATTTGTTTTGTTTTGTGTTTTTTTTTTTGGGAAATAGAAGAAAACATAGGTTGAGATTATTTTTATTGCATAAGTTATTTTAATTTAAATAAAAATTTGATCAATTTTAAAACAATTAAAAATCATTTTATTTAAAGCATTTAATATATTTATTTTTATTTATTTAAGCTGAATGATTTTATGCACAGATGGTATGTTATGAAACCGGTTATGGGAAGACCAGCATGAACCATAACCATATTATAAAACTAAGATTCATTTTCCTTTTATCGATCTTATCGAATATTTAAAAAGGAGATTTTGTATACCATTGTAAGTACAGGGTGCGGAGTAAATTCACAAGTTGTATTGTATTTTGTATTGGAATTTTGCATTAGAAATTGAACTAAATCTATGAAAATATAATACTTCATAGTTAGTACTTATGAATATTGAATCTTCATTTAATACAACGGAAACTATTCATACCAATCGCATCAATAAAAATGAACGATTTATCGCTTAGCATAAAGCAATATCGCTGTAATAGCTTTAAAATAATTAAGATGGAACCAAAATCATTTTATTTTTTATAACATGCCCTATAATTTGGCATTTAAAGAAATTAGGTTCTGAGTTTTGAAAAACGATTTGTAAGTATACTTTTTGTTATTTTGTGTTTAATTGAAAGTTTTTGTGATTTGATACCTTTTTGTATTGCCTAGAATGGTCATAAAACTATTTTCTTTCTTTCCATTTATAGATAGTCTATTTGTTCTTCTCAGAACATCATTAGGGCTGTTTAAATAAAAGAGGCCTGATGATGATAGTCTGAGAATAACGAATAGCTATTAGAGCTCTTGAAAATAACGAAATTCAACCCTGAAATTCGTTGCACTACTCTGTCTTATACGTTCTTGACTTTACCTTATAGAGAATTTAGTGAAGAAATGACTGGGTTATAAGTAATTATAACACCTCGCGGCATACAATTCAATGTTAATATAGTATGGCGCTGACACTAAAATAGATATAACTTATGCAAAACAAAAGTATATTTTCAATTTCTGAGACCAGAGTTGTTCTGGACGTTTCAACAACGAAGCTTTCTGCATCATTTGATTTTTAAAATGTGATATCTTATTTGTCACGTTTTCATATAAAGGTAAAAAAAATTAAGTGGATCTGTAATATGGGCCACCTTAGTCCCTATATAATATAGGTATGTTGTGGTGAATTTTTATGGTAACATTGTGATCTAAAATATACTAATATATAAAAAGATTTAGTGCTGAAATTGAAACAGAGTTAATTAAAATGAAAATTTTCTTTCACTACAAAACTTTCAAAATAATATTTCCGGCCATCTATATTAGTACGTACTAAAAATATATTCTCTAAATATGACGATTTTATTTTTGATTTGAAATTTAAAGTTAAGAACAGAATCTACGGAAGATATATACGATTGCTGTTAAAATTACATTTCGGTTATTTAACCCAAAATGTTGTAAATTAATTAATACATATTTTTTTCTTCTTATATTTGATACAGCTAATATGTTCAATGTACACCAGCGTGTAAATACAGATATAGAATAAAATAGTAAACTCAATGGTATAAAACAGATACAAATCAATTTAGATAATTTGATTAAAAAAGTTTCAAAAAGAAACACTTTTCTTGATTGAAAATAGATAATAGAACAAATATACCACATTTATACCAATATAACATTGAAATAGAATAAAAGTTTGTTAAAAACTCAAACAAGTAATAGTAGCAATTCGTAATGCACATATAAAAACGTGATGTACATTGACCACAAACGTCATCCTAGCTACGCATTATTATCATTCGAACTCAACACAGAAATAACACAGATTGTTTATTTTTAAATTTGCGACTCAAATCATCAACAAATACAAAAATAAATAAATAAATAAAAAACTTTTCGTTTTGTAAATTTTTAAAATGTAATCAGATGAAACCCTCAATAAATCAATAAAAGAAAATTAAAATATGTATATATTTTCTGTGGTAACTTTCAGTTAATTAATTTATTTTTCCAAAATAACAAATAAATAAATGTGGGTAGCATTTTCTCTTTTCTTTCATTTTATTACGCATTTGTTTAAAAATGAGTTGAGTACCGGAAATTAAAAATATTTCTATTTGCAAATTAAGCAAATACTTTATTTTTCTTATTTGGAATGAGATTTGTGTGTTTGCGTTTTTCTGAATGTAACTTTTTCCCTCTTATTTTTTTTAGTAATAAATCATTATAAAAACACCTAACCGCAAATATGAAAATAGAAACGCTAAACTTCGTGCTTGTTTTTTTTTTTTTTACATCTTCTTTTCTATTTACATATTTTTCGTAAGCAAAACACCACAAAACTATAGAATAAACTTTTTTAATATCTTTTTTTTTTATAGTTTATTTCCGTTTTAAGAGTTATAAAATTGTTGAGAAAAAATTCACTCACACTCTAGTCGAGATAATAATATAAAAAGTTCGTTTCGGCAGTTTTTTTTTTTTGCTTCTTCAGAATATATTAACTAAAATAATATATTTTGCGGTCGTGAAATGAAAGCGCACTTTAAAATAGTCTAATGTTTCCATTTATTTTTATTTTTATGGAATGGACCATAAAGTGTATAAATCGAAAATTTGTATGGAAAAAGTTGTTCGTTTTAATGCGATGTTTTTTTTTTTAGCGAAAAACAAAGACCTAATTGTTAGAACGGTAACAATTTTCATTTTTTTTACTTAATTGTTAGAACGGTAACAATTTTCATTTTTTTTTGCAGAGAGACGGGGAGAGAGAACAATCAAATTTGCTTTCTGGGTAATTATCGAATAAGCATCTGTGTGTTGGTTGAATTCTTTGAAATAGAATTGAAATTGAATATCAAATAATCATAATTTAATGCCTGATGGCAATTGCTATTTTAATTATTCAGAAAATTCAGGAAATTCATTCAATTTTAATCAGCATCACAAGCTTCTATTTTTTTTTATACTCCTCATCAAATTAAGAGAACTAAGTTTAATTCAAGAAAAACGTCAATTCTTAATGACAATAGTCCCAAAATATAAAAAAAAAATACTACCAAATGGTGAAACCAATTTCTTTCATTATTTCAGTTTTTCATATTGCCCAGCAAACTTTTTAAATGTCTTTTTTGTTATCTTTATATTTTTTTGTTTTTCTTTTGTTCGCAACTTTTAACTTGATCTTTCAAAGTAATTAAAAGTCTTAAATGACGTTTTCGAAAATAACAAGTTCTTCGTATATCTGGCTTTTTCTTCGATTTACAATGAACGTTAAATAAAAGTGGAAAGTTGGTTAATCAATTGATAACATTTAACACAAAAACCATCTGTTCTGTTCTGTTATATATATTTGCTATATTAAAATATAGCGAAATTAAATAAAATCCTTAAGTTTGTATACAGAGATGGTCTCATATGTATTGTACAAAGTACGAGAATGAGGTGGAGGTTTAACTAGAAAATACTTTTCAATTTATATATCTAAAAAAGAAAATTAGCTTTTTTGTCTGAATATAAATTTTAAAAGCATCACAGGTTTTGAAATTGCTTTTCAAACCAGCTATTTTCTGCTTTCTCATAATTTACAGTGTAATTTCTTATTTATATTTAGAAGCACATTTATAGTAGCATATAAATAGGCACTAATAAGTTCTAGTTTCGAGGAGCACTTATACGATGGAATTGTTATTTAACAAAATATCTATTATCCTGATACTGTCGCTGCATTTCACTCGCAATATATAAAATATTTTCTTTTGTTTATAACAGGGTTAATAAACTTTATAAACTTAAAACTTTCTAATACAGATTTGAAAAACTTTGCGGTAATTTATAGAATACCAAACATATTATATAATGTAGACGCAGCGATTAATGGCGATCAAATGAGAAGAAGAATCAATTTATATTAAATATTGACCACACGATTCAAAATATGGAACAATGGATTTATAGTAAAGATTTGGTATACCAACAGTTTTGTTGTATATTCACATGATTTTAATAAGGTTAGATATTGAAATTCGAGAACTTTTGAACTTCACCGAACTATAATTTCACCTGTGATGCAAATATCGACAGGAATTGAACTGAAAAATTTGCTTATGAAAGGTTATACAAATAAAACAAAGCAATAAATTCCGAGGAGACCCAGATATGGAAATATTTCTAAATTTGTATTTTATCACAGGGAAAATAATATAAGTACTGTAACAATAAGTACTGTATAATATATATAATAGCAAAATCGAAAGAAATAATTATATATACGAAACTTAAATTTAGAACAAATTAGTTTTAGTTATATTGAATATTCGAAATTATCTTGAGTTTCCCATTTATTACAGGTACTCAGAAGAAAATAGCATTACCGTAGTTTTAGTATTTTTTTTTTTTTTTACTCAATTGATGTACCAAATTATTGTATTTGAATTGAACATACATACAATTATAAAACATAAAACTTTTTTGTTTTGTTTATTGCAGATTATTACTTTTCATAATTTTCTAAGCATTTTGGAATCATTGGGGACTTTTTAAAAATTTGCACTTTAGGCACTTTGAGCGTTCTCTAAAAGTTAACCGACTGAGCTAAAATTGGGCACAGTTCTTATTGGCGCCAAATCCTACCACATATGTGACAGGCTAACAAATCTAAAATACTTTAATCGTTTGGGTCACTTTAATATATTATATATGGGTTTCAACCAAAGTCTACTACTAATTGTAGGCAGTGGAAATAGTATACGCAAAGCTACAAAATAAAAAAAAAATTGGTTATAGACAGTGTTCGAAAAGATGATTTTGAACAAAGAACGCAGATGATCAGTTTTTTTCATATAACTTTAGAATGAATTAGAAATTACTGAAATGGTTTTTATCTAGATGATTTTTTATAGATGATTTTGAGTTTAAACAATTATAGCGTAAAATAAAAAGAAGCAAATAGGTATTTGTTGATTTGTACTTAATCTGTAACTACTTAGTAATTTTCTGCAAAAAACCATTTCAGTAATTTCTAATTCATTCTAAAGATATATGAAAAAAACTGATCATCTGCGTTCTTTGTTCAAAATCATCTTTTCGAACACTGGTTATAGATCGAGTGTTTTGGAAGAAATAACTGAACTTTGATAGTATGGATGGTAAATAATAAAGTTGAGCTGAAATGACTTCAATGCGCTTGATTGTTAAACATGCACGAGTTTGTAGCAATTCTTGTAATATTTAATTCAATTATTGCCCATTTATATGACATTAAGTATTATGATAGTTAAAATTTAACAATATTAACAAATATACTTTACAAAAGATTTTCTCATGTACTAATGTACATGATGAAGCAAGTATAAAGTTTAAAGTTTTAAATGGCATTGTGCATATTTAAAAATGGGTGTACTATTCATATTATACAATGTATGGTACGGTGCGGTGCGAACTCTCGAACATATATATAAAGCAATATAACAATTTTACATAATATGCAATATATGTTAAAACGGGAAGCTTGTAAATTTACCCAGAAATTCATATAATGGCATATAACATACCATATAAGCGCTTTTATCAAGTACGATCATATAATGCAAAAATCTTTCTAAACAGCCAACAATAAAATATGATGAATATTTTCAATTTAGATTATAAAAAACTTTATCAAGATTAGACGACTTAAGAAAATTCTCACTTGGTTGTTTGCGTTATACCATATAAAAAATATATATATTTTCTTTGGCTATACTGATTCCCGATTTAGTACAGATTTTAAATGATTTAACATTCAAAAATAATAAGCAGTTTAAATAATATATTGTCTTGCTATACCGTAGATTTTTATACAGGGTGTTCCATTTAAAAATTTCACAGCTTTAATTTTTTTTTAATTATAATAGTTACGACTTTGACATTTTGTTATAAAGGGCGGTGTAGCTGATAAAATGGTATAATTGAAATGGTCCAAAACTGTTCTAATACTGGTTTTAATCTTCAGACAACTTATTTATTATTTAAATAGGTACATTTATACAAATTTTCGACCATTTCAGTTGTACTATTTTTAAAAAGATGTTTATATTTATATATTTAAATAAATTAAAGGAGTGAAAATTTTAAATAGAAAACCCTGTGTAATATTGTTGATATTTGGAAGCTTTTAATGTTTTGCTTGAATAAAAAAATGATTTTTGTTAAATGTTTTAAAATTAAATCAAAATTATATACATTTCAATATTTCTTAATATTAGAGGGAAACACCCATATACTTAACCACAAACTCCATATTTCTGTTATATATATATATATAATTTTTTTTTTTTTATCATTTTTCTTTTTTTTATAATAAATTAACAATTAACATTTACTTGCATCCAACCGCTTTTGTTTTGGAGGACATGCATTTTTAAGCTGCGCGATGAAAATATTGTCATATTCACAACAGTAGAAGATAACTTTGGAGATTGTAGATTTGTCAAATATTGACGGTTTAGAAATAAAAATTAATTTAGAATAGGTTTTTTTTGTTTGTTAATGTTGTCAATATTCAAGATAAAGAAAGATGATATAATGAATGTTCAGTTCCATCATTGAATCAAAACTCAAAGGTAAATTTTAAATTAAAAAAAGAAAACAAAAACTTTATTAATTAGAAATCTTATATTGTTCCATAAAATGCCAAAATCATTACTTTAGTCATCTTTGAATTTTGATATTTTACGTGTTTTGTCTTCTCGCGGTTTTTTGTCAAGTCACTGAAGAAGTCAACATCACGTAGTCATTGAAGTAATTTAAAGTTTATTAGTTTAATAATAGTTATAATAGACAAGTTTAATAAATAATAGCTTTCACTATATGGTACATATATAATATATATATATTTGTAAAATATAAATTTGCTGATCTATGTCTATATTGGTTATAAGTTGGCTTGCTATTTAAGATATAATAAAAATAATAATAGTGCTACCTGAATAGCATATACTCGTATATGTCGAATATTCGGATTGCAAACCATGAATGATGAATCTCCATTCCATTCCAATTCGTTTAAAAATCTTCCGTTTTAGGATAATTATTAATTTAGAAGAATAAATTCCTTATTCCCTGGATGAGTTTACTTCGAACTTGTCTATTAACGCCAATTATTAAAAAACCACCAAATTAAAGAAAATATAGATTGATGTCCCACAACCAAATATTAGTCTAAGAAAGTAAAAGCTTAGAGGGCATTAATTAAGAAAGCACTTAGGGTTTAATTATAATTTTTAGAAGTCTTTATTGTCAGCGTTAAGATAATTTCGGAAGTGTAGAAATTTTCTATATAATACCTGATTGCCGCCTTGACCATGACAAGGCCATAGACCAATTGGTAAATGCATGTCCTCGGGCTTAGCAACCGAATCAAGACATATATCAGACCATGTATTCGCGATCTATAATTAAAATGTTCATATAAAAAAAAATGGTATGACATACAATATCAAAAATTGAATTAATATTCATTTATGTAACAAAATATTAAAGAAATAAAAAAAACTGAATAGACAAATAAAACGATATTGCTTTTGGTCGTGTTCGTGTTTGGATTATTGGTTTTATCTGGGTCCAAGTACTGAGTGTCACCCCCTGAAAACAAAATATATTGATAATTAACCTGGTTTCCGCCTTGATTATGACATGGATATAATCCAACTGCTTTCTTTAAATCCTTCTTTCTAGCTGGTGAATCCAAACATGTACGACCACCAAATCCTAAATTTCTTATCTAAATAATAATTTTATAGTGTAAGAAAGGTGTTTATTTACATTATTTGAATTATAATTTTTGTTTTTCGGAAAATCTCAAAAATCATAAAAAAAATATAGTGATTTTTGGATTTCTGAAATTGAAATTTGAAATAAAATCGTTTGAATTTCTCATATTTATTCAAAAAATTTAGGAACATTACTGCAATATACTCGTATAATATCTTCATTAAGATCTAGAAATATAATTACCTCTCCAGATGCCACTGCTTCACCAGGAATAAAAAGTTCTGGATAGATATTATCTAAATACCATTTAAAACTTTTGCAACCCAGATTTTTCCTGTTTGGAAATTGAGAATTGTTATTATTCGTTAATGCATAAAACATAAATAATAAAATATTTAAAAAAATCAACCATTTACCGTAATACACGTCTATCCGTAACATCACCATAGTCCCCTCTTTCATTTCCAATTCTTTGATAATAATATTGTGCATAATCATCTAACCATACTTCAGCTAAACGTACGGAATTTCGTTTTAACACATTCACCCCAGAGCGCCACTGCATTAATAATTTTACCAAATGGAAAAACATACAAACATACATTTTAAAAATTCAATACATTAGATAGGTTTTTAGTAAAACTAGTCTCAACTTAACAAAATAAATTCAACAACACACCGCATATACCGCGAACATAATAAAATATTTATTTGTTTCTCTTACACGTTTTTTTTTTTCAACCATGTCAACCACAATTGTACAATTTGTTAAACATGCGATGTGGGTGTGGGTATTTAGCATACATACATATGAGTTTGGTAATTTACATTGCAAAATATATGAAAAATAGTCAAACGAGAATTCACTTTTCTGAATCAATTGGAATTTAAATAATGCATTACCTTGTATGGTGACCTTTTTCGAAATATATGACCAACATGAGAACACGGTACAATTTCCAATGTTCCTCCACACATCCACGATTTAAATGATAATTCTAAATTTTCACCACCCCATATATCAAAACCAGAATCGTATGTTCCCAAACGTTCAAAAAATTTACGATCAATCGAAAATAAACCACCAGCCATTGTTGGTGAATAAACTGGTTCAGCAGAGCTCTGTAATAAAAAAAAGTGAAAATTAATTGAAATTTTAAATTAGAATAAGTATTTCTTGAATAAACAAATAAAATATTAAGAGCATCGTAGCTCTGGATCCAAGAGTTGAAAATATATTTGAGACCATTACTTTCCAATCTATCGATATACATTATCCTTAACCCAAATTATGTTAGTAACGTGTCAAGTATTTTATTTTAATAACCATAAATTACTCATCGTAAAACCTTGCAACAAGTAAGAAAAAAATCTATTGAATTGAAATAATAACAAAGTAGCAGACACATCAACATTAATATTCTAAACTTTCAAAATAACAAAAGCCTTAATTATTATCTGTTTACTTACTTTAATTCTATTTATTAATTTTTTTTGTAGAAAAAAAAACGCCACATTATTCTCACTTCAACTAAATCTATAGCAAATGTTATAAAGAAAAAGTAAAATAGAAAAATCAAAATTATCAAATCAATTTTCTGATACACACAATTTGAACAGCCAATTACTATTAATACGTAGAAACTTTGTTGTATTCTTTCATTAAAAAAAAAAGAATAGAAATAAAAACACCTTGAAAGTGGTAACAGTCATATAATAAAAAAAATATCACGCGATTTAGTTACCTACTAAAACTCCAAAGCATTTAAATAAAATGATGATATACATATTATATATAAATAATTATTATAAGATAGCGAAATAACTCAAGTAATTGATAGAAAGTATAATACGTACCTACGAGTAGTACTCCAATTAATGCTTAAGCCTAATAATATTGAACATTTTATGGTTACTTATATTTTATAAGAGCAAAGAGCAATTTTCTTCGTATTACACGATATTAAACATATATGTGCTGGGGTGGTCCAAACTTGTAAACATAATCAAACTTGATGCTTAACAGATAGTAAAAGCATAGTACAAGTACAAATAGTATGAAACCTCTTTGGATTTTGTATTGAAAAATGTGTCACATTTTTTTAAAGCTCTCTCCGGGTAGTTATATGTCAAATTGTTATTTCTGTCTCGTATGCATGTAAACAAAAGAATGAGAAAGAGAACGAGAAAATATAAATTTGACATTTAACTCCCTGAAAATCATTAGTAACTGAGAGAACGAGCTTAATAAAATCGTGACACAGCTTTCAAAGAGGTTTCATACTAGAGATGTCTCAAAAATTCAAGACAATGATAAGCTCTTCGCACATTAAGATTTTGTATGTTTTATTTCGCTCACTCTCATGTATTTCATTGTCTTGAATTTTTGAGACATCTCTATGTGTATTTGTACTATGGTAAAAGTTACCTATGCAAAATATGAGCATAATTGTAGATTTGAGACTCAAGAGAGATTTATGTCAAAAGTTTGAAATATTGACACTGATTTTTGTTTTAATTTGGATTTTTGATATATATAATCTGTATGTATCGATTTAATATTTTAACTTGTTAATCACTAGCTCGATTATTATAAATTATTAAGCAACAAGAAATTTAGAAAAAAAAACATATTTTTTTTGACCACTCTGTGAATTTTCTATATGTACATTTGCTACTAGTAGCTTACTTACTGTTATAATAATAATTTGTTCACAATCAATAAATTGTTGCATGTTGTTATTCAATAATAGCAAAATGATAGGTAATGGAAACGTCTATATAATTTGCATGAAATTTGAACGGAGAGAATAAAAAATTAAATAAAAATTGTCTTCCGTCTAAAATCATTCATACAGAAATTTATTAATAATCTTTCTATAAATATAATGATTGTGTGTGTACTTGAAATTACAAGAGTGTTTATTAAATTTAAGTGTTTTTTTTAATATTTAAACACCAAACGGAAAATGGGCTAATAATAATTATATTGCCATGAGAATGAATTGTAAAACGAAATTTTATTTGATAGAGATTTGATGTTAAATGATAGAATTCTTGAGTTAAGCAGGAATTAGTGATGCTGCGATAGTTGGCCGAGTAGTTGAAAAATTGCTTATAAATTAATGGGTAGTAAACGGATAATCTAAGGCAATTTTTCATCTGAAAGGTGGGTTAAATAAGAATAATTCTTGTGAATATCGCATTGTGATCTGATATTTCGTTTAGCCGCTGTTGCTTACTATTCGGCGAATAGTTGGCCGAATAATTGACCGAATATTGGCAGATTTTAATTTATAGCTGCTAAAGAAATGTCGGATCACATTACACTATTCATAAGAATTGTTCTTATTTTATTCACCTTTCAGATGCCTGATATTATCCGTTAGCTACCCATTAAGTTATAAGCAATTGTTCCAACTATTCGGCCAACTATTCGGCCAACTATTCGGCCAACTATTCGGCCAACTATTCGCGGCATCACTAGCAGGAATAGGTAGGAATGGAAGAGGATGGTTACACGATCCTACGCCGAAAAGCATGAAAAGGTCATTAAAGTGATGATGATGATGATGATGATTCGGCTCTAAAGGTTCAGTTCGTGCAAAATATATTTAGCATTCACTTTTGAACTAAAAAAGCAACGGTTGAAGAAGTTCGGTTCGATTCACTTCAAATCCCCGGTTTAAATAAAATATTTAAGCTGGATTATGACTTATTGAAAATGATGACAAACAATTTACTATAATTAGTAGAAAGAATAAAAAGAATATGAAGAGTTACAGTTATTAAAGAAATAACTAATCTAAGCACTATTTTATAAAAAAAAAACTTTTTATTAAATAATATTTTTTTAAATAAATAAGTTATACGTAAGAAGAAAAGTTTCCAAATCAATTTCAATATTTCTATTAAAATTCTGTCATCTAGTAATATCCGAATCACACTAAACATAAATAGAAAATATACATAAGCTATATGTCTAAACATTCGCCTTTTAACTTTTCTTTAAAAGCATTGCGTTCGCAAAAAGTTTGGTGATGACGGTATTGATATTAATGAATGTGACTACATTTTACACAACCACATGATGATGCTATTGATGATAAAAACATACAATAACCAAAAACTTTATGAAAATGTGAATGTGTTTGGATCGTTTTCAGTGTGCGTAGAAAATTAACGAGAGGGGGAACACAGAATTGAAAAGAAAAAAAAAACTAATTGATAAGGGTTGAATAGAATTGAATGGTTTTTTAGAGGTCAATGTAGATTTTAACATTTCCGTATTTTCATTATTTACATGTCAATTCATATAATTTTATACTTAAGAAAATTTTAGGCACAAACACACAAAAGTCATAATATTAATTAATTTTTTGTGGCATCTGTAAATTGTAAGTTTTAGTCTACGTAAAATCATTAACATTTTATATATATATATATGTAATATGGTTAGGATAAAATTAAGTTATAATATAAAATAATAATAAAGATTTTCACATTAAATAAGTTGAGAAATGATATTCTTTATTTTATTTTTCATTATGTCGAATTTTAATTACTTAATGGAAATATTACTTCAGAGATTAAAATGAATTGATTTTGTGTCTAGCTTTAAAAGTTATATATAATTTTTGTTTCAGATAGATGATATTTTACTACATGTGAGGATTAACGCCTTTTTTCCTTTAATCAAGTGTATTTTTACTTTTTGAAATCTACAATTTAAATGGCTTTATTATTTAGAAATCTTTTCGAAACTCATACATTTAAAGAATGAATATATATTTTCAATTACACAGAATTAAAACTCTGGCGATACAAAGTAAGTTAGATTATTGGTTCACTTTTCATATTTTTCAAATTAAAAGAATTGTTTTTTTTTAAATATTTTTTAAAATTTATATCTAAAATTTAAGGATGTTACACAATTTTCCTCCATACAAAGCTTTTTTTAATGAATCAGTATTTCAACATATTTCTTATGTAAGACTTTTCAACAGAAAAATAAAAATCATAATCGCATTTTATGTACTTATTTTTAAATATTCAACCGTTAAAAATACATTCAATGAGCGATTCAGGCTAAGCTAAACGTCTGACATGGTCGAAAAATAGATCCATTAATATAACATCGTGTTTTGGGAAGTTGATTATTGATTAAAATCCAACCAACGATTATCGATTCTTATTTCCAAAAGTGAAAAAAAGAAAATATTTCCATCAAAAGAAAATATTTTTACAGAAATAAAATTTTATTTTTGTATTTCAATATTTTCAAGCACGCGCACTTTTTCTTTATAAAATAAAGATAAAAGTTTTTATATTATAAAAAAAAAAAGAAAGAAAATATTCGCAGTGCTCATTTACTACAACAAAATAACACACGAGACCGCAAAAAAAAATAATTTGATTCTAATTTTTATTTTTCGCTTGAATGTACTAAACCAAAATTCAATTCGATTTTTACATGAAATGAAACACTTAACCCCATAAATATATTAAGAAGTTTGCGCATTCTACAAAGAAAAAAAAAACTTTTTTTTTCTTCATGTTTTTGGTAATTGTATTTTCATTTTGTAGATAAGTAAAGAGTAAAAGCGTAAAAGTGGTGAGAAATGCTATAGTAAAATAAGAAAAAGTAAAAAAAAAAATCGCATCAAAGTGTAGATGAGTATGAAAATAAAAGTAAATATTCCTTATTTGCTAAAAGTTGAACGCGAAATTCCAAATGATAATTTTTCTCATTTATTTTTTCTTTATTATTATAAATATTTAACAGCACCAAGTATAAATTGGAAATGTAATACACAAGAAAAGCATATTTATATGTAACACAGTAAAACAAGATAAAAAAATTTCATCATTACAAATAATAGTGCAACAAAAAAGCGTTACCGCAAACAAATACTGGAAAGTGTATAAAATAAAATAGAAATAATCTTCTTGCTGCAGGCGAAATAAAATAATGGGGCATAGTGTGATGATGACAGGGTGATAAGCATCAACAAGTAAATATACAAATATCGTATAACTCGAACTTTTCATAAATTTATACTTGGTCAAACTTGATTAAACCCCGAGCTGCGTATCTCAGATTTTATGGAACCCATCCAAAGATAGGGTTGACGTTTAATAAAGTTGAATTTTATGAAAAGCTGGGGTTAATACGAGATTCGTAGGTTAGACTGGTTGATGCTTACCGTCCTAAAGAGTGGTGGTGGCAATGAATGAGGATAACAAATATGAGTGGCTAGACAAAATAAAACAATTGAATATATAAGTAGGTTTATTAAATGTAAATAAAACAAAAAAAGAATTGAAGCGACATACGACAACGGATACAGGAAGCGTGTGGAAGATGAGAGAAAATGTTATTTATATATGATGAAAAACAAAAAGAAAAAGAATGACAAAATATTTTTATGCATTTTGTGCCATAAATAAAGTCTGAATATAAAACTACTGGAAAAATGAATGAGTTTTTAAGTTAATGGAGAGAAATATTTAACAATACAATATAATTTTTTTTTCTAAATATGAGAAAACATACAGAGCTCATATTATCGTTGTCTGAAGAACGATTATTTTCATATTTAAATATAAATGAAAGAATATTTTATTCATATCTACATTACAACATATTATTATATATAATAAATAGACCATAATCAAAATATAATAACATTAGGTTTTGAGTTACAAATAAACCCATTGTACCATCGCATCCATCCATATCATAATCATCATCATCATAAACAATACATACCCAGCGGCATATAAACATACCATTGCAACACCCATTCTTAATAATCTACCTTCTGTGTACCTTTTGTAAGAGAATAAGACTCAGCATTCACTCTGCAAGGTATCAAAACATAGGTACTTATAGATGAACATGATATGGTAGTGGCACATGTGTTATTATCTTCGTCTATATATATATTTTTTTTTATTTGATGTGTTTGGATATAAAATAATAATATCCATAAAAAGTTTCTGTTTATGCAGTATAGCAAAAGTAACGAGTAGGTATCCAGTACCAGTACCCGTACCAATATGAAATAGTCTTCTTATACAGGCAACTAGCATAAAGCTTTAACTATAATATCTGTAAGTGTGTGTATCTTATATCGTACCTAATATTAAATGACAAAAAACATGACTTCTATTGTTTGCATTAAGAAAGGGTAGGTCGTCACCATATCATAATATTTATACATGCAGTAAGGTAATATAAGGGAAAAATAGGACGCGTAATAGCGTACCTACCAATACTTATAGCTATAGAATATATACCTGATAAAAATATATATATATATGTATGTATTTGTATATATATTATTATATTTATATGTATATTTTTTTTTCTTTATTTCTATATCGTATATACGAATAACTAACTAAGCACAAAAACACGTATAAAAAGGATATAACCAAATGTAAAGGAATGGCGAATACCTTCAAATTATAGCTCAACAAAAGTAGGTACCTAAATTTTTATGGTCGCGCGGAGCACATGTTTTTATGGAAATGCCATCGCCATATTAGAAGAAAGGAAAATCTAATAAATTAAACATATTATTATTAGCTGATGTGTATAATGCATGATTGTAATTAATGACATTAAGCACGTAAAGTCGTAATGCTGTGTAATTTTGTTTGGTTTATGATGATTATATTATTATTATTTTTTTTTGTCGTTTTTAGTCTAGATCAAAGCGTATGGTGTGCGCTATTTATTTTCATGCTTGATGCTAACATTATTATTTCTTAATTGTATAATGGTAACTAAATTTTCTTTCAAAGAAAATATTAAACGAACTAGTTTCCCTTTTCTAATTGGTTTTAAATTTAAAAATAATAATTTATTTGTCCTGACGACTTATGTTCAATTTAATCAACACAAAATAGTCTCCCAAGGCTATTTACTTTTATAGAATACCAGTTGCACTTTCCCACAGTGGTAACATTTTGAATGAGGATATTTACTTTTCTAAACCTTTTAAGTTTAACTATCTCTATCAACCACCACCACCATCTGTATCTAGCCTACAGTTACTACAAAATGAAAATGTGAATTATTATTATTGTTTATCGCTCCAAACGTTAGATTTCTTATTTCTGAATTTTATTTTTAAGTCGGTACCCATCTCTTCATAGATACCAAGCATTAAATAGTATATTTTAAACATAAAAATAGAAGCTTTTAATTAAATTTTAATTTAATGTTTAAATTTTTTGCATGTTTTGTTGTTTAAGATATCATTTTCAGTTGAAACTAAATGAAAGTAGAGATATAAAAGACAAACAGAGATAGGAAGACATGACATTGAAGAAATATTTTGAATTAATATCGTACAGCTACAATAAGGCAAGCCACCACCTCGGTATAACAAATTTTATTACAAGTCGAGCATATAATAAGGTAACAAACAAAGTTAATATTAAATTAAGCTTGTGGGTAATTTAATTTCTCGTCTTTTGTACTTATTGCGAATAATATTATTTATAAATGTATATATGTGCTTGTTTTTTGTATATGCATGCGTATGCTGTTCCATGTATTTTATATAGAATAGATATGTACATAAACATTTTAGAATCGGCCTATTATCATCGCAGGTACAAAAAAGTTTTCATCAACATTTTCATAATTACAAATTTTTTCTTCTTCTTTTTTTTTCATTTATTTTTTTAAATGAATAATATTTATGAGTTGATGTTTTTTGATGTTGATGATGATTATAATGATGATGATGATGATGATGATGAATTCGCAAATGAAATATATTTTTTGAAGACAATATTAATTTAAAAGTTGTTTTTCTCTTCAAAATAAAATATTATGAGACATTTGACTGGAGTAATATTCAAAATATTATGGAAATTAAGGTGAATTTTAATTAATAAATAATAATTCTTAGTTACCTTGTGTCGTTTACGTTCACGTTCTGGAACAGCATGCCAATTAAATTGTAAATTCCAATCGAAACCACCAACATTGACACCACCTGAGTCTCGCCAATGATATTCCATTGTTGTGTCATCAATTACATCTATGACAGGACAGACAACCGTTGTTGAATTCCGTGCGATACGATCTAATAGCGGTTCTAACCAACCTAAAAGTAATCAGAAAATATAATTTAATCATAAAATAAATATTAAATAATTATATAATTTTCATATAAATGTAAAATGACAGGAGAGTGACTTAAAATAATTGAAAACGATAGTTCTATTTATTATAATTTATTTTATTCATTTGCCATTGAAGACCTATGTGTTTTTTTTAAATTATTTCTGGAAGTTTGATCAAAAAGAAAGAATATCTAAAAAACCACTAAATGTTAAGAATAACATTAGAAGTAAACGTTACTCCAGCAAGGTATTTATTTTATCATATTATTTTTTAATTGCTGCTTTTCATTTTGGAACAGCATTTTATTAACAAATCTCATTTTTAGATATAACCCTAAAGCTAGCTAAAATCTAGGGATACGTACCCTTAAAAGCTTATGGGGGTTCGGTTCTATGGGTTCGGTTCTGAACTGAGAAAACCAGGGGTTCAGTTCGATCCGGTTCGATAATCTTTGCAAATGCTTTATTTGAATTCATTTGATATGAGTTAAATTGTTTATTTCTTTCAGAACCGTATAAAAACCACAAAAACTATTTCTATGGGTTCGGTTCTGAAGTCAAAAAGCGGAGGTTCGTGGGGTTCGGTTTGGTACGGTTCGGGACGCTTCCCCGCTTAAATCTTCTGTATATCCAAAGCATAGATAAAAGAAGAGAGCTTGCAGGGCGAGGATTATAACAATCGAAATTTTACATAATCAGCTGTAAACCCGGTAAGGGGAGTTGTTCTGTTTTAACTTAACATCTTGTCTATACCAAATTTCAATCGAAAAAATGCGTAACCCATTTTTATTTCATGACAGATTAAATATCGCATGTAATATTCTTATATTTATGTTTAGTTTTATTTATATCTTTATTATTATTTCTTAAATTATTATTATTTTATTCATTATTAAATATAAAAGAAAAACAAATTTAATCAATTCACAAAATAACATGTGTTTTAAAGTCTTAATTGTATCTTTAAATTTCAAAACAGAACAGAGTCCAGATCTTATTTTTAAGTAGGGATAGGCCACATAAACTCAGCATTGACAAAAATAAATCGTACCAAAGGTTTTATTTCATTCCCTATACTCATATCTTGCAAGCACCCCCTGTTTTTCAAAGCTTTTTCTTTACGCTTAAAAATGTATGCTAACTTCATTTTAAGTCAATATTTTATTTGATTCTTTGTATATCATACAAAAAAAAATGTATATAAAGTATATGAAGAGGAATTTAGCATTATATCATCTTTATTTAAATTCATTTAAGTACCCATCATCCAACATTTATTATGAAAAATCTTTCCATACAAACTTCAGTTAGATTAATAAGTAAAAAGGCCTTTTTTCTACGTTTCCAACCTATTTTAATAAAGCAATTTAGTAGAATCCATTTATGAGCAGTTTCAAAACGCAATAACGCTATGTACACAAAATACTTGACTTTATGTTCTTTTGTATAATGTTGAAAACATACGACGAGTCGCAAACTTCGATACATATAATAAAGCCATTGCGATATAACGTAATTAGGTACGTAACAATAATCCAACTTATCATAAATTATTATGAAGTAATTATTTTAATTGACTGTGTGTTAAAATTAAAGGCACATACATTTTAATTCAAGATAATTTTTATGAAGTAACATTGCGAGCTTTTAAATGGTAATGATTATAAGACCTGTTTTGATCCTTTCCTTATTATATTCGAGCACACGCGGTGCAGTCGTACATACATTTACTTTTAAAAGTGTAAGTACCACAAAAATATTATAAAACAAAAAATATAAATCTTTCGAAATTATATTAAACATCAAAACTTTTAATTATTGTTTTTGTTATTTATTTATTTCTTATAAAAAAAAATAATATTAATCTAAACAAAAATGTTAAATGAAAAATATTTCACTTGTTCCTGTTTTAAATCGAAAATATTATTTAGTTATTTTCCAAAAAGCGTTTTATTTTTTATGTGATAAATGCTTTATCATTCGGCCCCGTTTATTTTTCTCATTTTCATTTTACTGAAGTCGATTTGCGCCCTATATATTTATTGACTTCTTTCTTAAGCATTTAAAATGTACCTACACTCATACTGTACATTATAACATCGCCCATAAATAACACAAAGGCACTCTGCAGTTTTCAATATAATAAAAAATTGGTTGAACGTGTTTTGGTTGAATAAATGAGATTTTTTTATTTATTTTTACTTTTTATGTATTTGGTGTTAGAACATTTTAAGCTATTTTGAATCGAATATAACTTATCATATAAAAATAGTAGTGTACCAATGGTGACAATACAATGGGATAGTGTCCAATGACAGAAGAATGAGCAATCTTTCAATAACATTAAGTTTAAAATACTTGTCATTTATATTTGATGTTGTGACAAAGTGATAAAGTGATGAAGTAAGTTTTAAAATGAAATAGATTCTATGTTAATAAATTTCATTTATGAGGAAGAAACTTCTCAAGACGCATGTCCACATTTCTTAGTTTTTTTTTTCTTTTAGCGAAATAATATTCTATGTTTTCACAAAGGATTTTATTGATTTCTATCTTACCAATTTCATATTCTTTGGCTAAAATCGCTCCCTGCCTATTGACATATTTTATAATATATGAAATAAAAATTGTATGAAGACTGAAGAGTAATTTAATAATATTTTAATAAGTGGTTGAAGTAATCGAAATAAAAATAGAACGTAGTTCAAATATTTAAGAAAAAGATATAAAGAAACTTTTTTATATTTTGAAGGGGTAAAGAATAGAAAAGAACAATAAATGTTAAGGTACACAGGTAAACAAAAACAGAAACAGAATGTTATATATTAATGTGGAATATGTTTAACGGTGTAACGAATGAGAAGGAAACAAAATTTCGCGCAAAATAAATAAGAATTTAATATTAAGCAATAAATTTTCTATTACATTACTTTTTTTTCTTTATATGACAAAATATATTACTTGTTGTGTTAAAAGAAGAAAAGAATAAATATTTCACGCACTCATATCAACATAAATAATTACAATACCGAATTTCTATTTAATAATAAATAAGAAAAAAAGAAAAACGGCAATATAATAAAACGAAAAAAAAAAAATATGTGAAAAAGGAAACATTTATCAAATCACATACCAATTGTACATTCACAATGTGAATCAAGATATGTTAAAACAGGTGCAGTAGCATGTCGAGCACCCAATAAACGTGCCCGTATAAGTCCTTCACGTTTTTTGGCACGAATTATTTTTACTTTTGGATATGCTGCAAAATAATCTTCTAATTGTTGTTTTGTGTGTGCTGAAAATATTAAATTTGTACAATTAATGTCAAGGCATTATAAATTATTATTATAAATTTATAATAAATGTATAAATAAATAGCTTACGCATATCAGAAAAGTCATCAACCAATATGACATGACCGATTAATTCTGATGGAGAACGATCCAATACAGAATGTACAGTACGTAATAGAACAGACCATGCTTCATTGTGAAAACATATAATTACATCAGTTGGTGGAAGGTCATCGTGATAACGTCCTGGCTCTTTGCACCTGCAAATATAAATTTTGTAATGTTAATTCTTTTGTTTTTTTTCCTCCTTTCGTTTAAATAAAAGTTTAAGTTTTGAAAAACTTAGAAACCATTATATCAACGTAATGATAATATAGATCAAAATCTTTAAATCTAATTTGAATAAATATTCAAGATTTTCGATCAAACTTTATTACATCACCAAAATCTATCTCATTTATGTGCTATCAACTATACTCTATCACTATCTGAATAAATTTTGTTATACAGAATTTTTTTTGTATAAAAAAACACAATTTTTAATAACGTCTGACAACCCATTAAAATAGGGCACGTTCTAAAAAAAAAAGTGTCAATATTCGTTCCTTTTTCTTATCCTAAAGTGCTGTCGTCGCTATCAATTTAAAAACCTTACATTACGGGCATTTTATGATAAATATACAAACTGATCTACACCATCCCATTTCTAATATCATTGCTATAACAGCCACATCATTGTTGTAAAATACAATTTCCTCAATTTTTCTCTTTGGCCATACTTTGCATACTAAATTCATATGTCATTGTGTCAACGACTCAACATATATTACCATTTACAACGCGGTAGAAGAATACGAAAAAATAAAAAAAATACTATATATAATATATATATATATATATATATATTTAGATAAAAGGTGATGAGTGATGACAATGTGAAATGTGGTGGCTTCACATCTCTACGAAGCACCATATAGGCTTCACTTATTTATGTAGATTATTCGTTGAATAGTTGATAACCAGTAACCACTTTTAATAATATGGAGACAGTGTAGTGTAATAGTGTTATATAATTCTTCAAAATAATAGTATAATCCTTATCACGTAATTCATATATGGATAGACTTGGTTCTATACAAAGTATGCACAATTCACCCTTTTTTTTATTTATTCAATATAACATTATATTAATATCCTTAAACTGATTATGGTATAAGAAGGAAATATGTTTTTTATGTAAATAATAAACATTTTAACGAGATTTTATTTTTAATGTTCTATTGACATTTTAGTTAAAGAGTAAATCCTGAAAATATCCACCAAAATGTCACGGCTGCCACACTTCTCAGAAATGGTTAGACCTAGAGTTCTAACCGTTACGGTGTGGAATAAAAATGAAATTTTATCGATCAATCGCAAATATCTTAGCTTTAGCTCTAACGGACATGACATGATCTCAGGATTGGTCGTATAACAATAACTTAGTTAAGATTTGTAAATTTCAAAACTACCTCGCATTGCTTTATACTTCTCCATTCATTTATAATAACAGAAATATATCAGCAATATTTTTTAGTAATTATTCTAAGAATAGAACTCCAGTTCTAAATAATGCCATGACTTATATATGAACTAATCAGCCGTTCTGATACTTACTCTCTTAAAGAATAAATGTGAATTGTAACAATAAAATTGTATTACAAATATCTATCAATGAAGAGAAAATGCTAGATACTTATAGCTTTGAAGTGATTGATTATGTTTGTATGTTTATATATTTATTTTCTATACAGCAGCGCCTATGTATTATTCGTATTTTCAATAGTGATTCGGTATAACATTGTACAGGATGTTTTAATTGAGACTACAGTATTTTTTTTTAAATATGATAAAAAGAGATTTTAATGTCCACGGAAAAATTCTACATCGCAGTGAACCAAATACAATATTGGACTTAAAATTGGCGAATAGTTTGCCACCATTATTTTTTAAATTTGTTCTATATATTAATTTCATGTATTTCTGACTTATACATACAGGGCTTAGAGATTCTTTAGACCATCCTAAAAAACATGAATTTTTAATCTGGTTTATAGTCCACTGCAAAAATCGCATAGACATAAAAAAAAAGTGCTGGGATTTCTTATTTCTTAACAGAAACACCCTGTATATGAAGATAATAAAAAAAAAACACTTTGTAGATTTATTACCAAATTCTTTTAACAATGATTTCCGCACTTCTTTTGTCGTACGCAGTTACCTACTGTGTTAAATGTTTACTAATTATTGGATGCTTGTGTGTAAACCTATTTATGTTCAGTTCAAATAATGTTGTGTGCCACTTTTTTCTCTATTTCGCTTTGGAGCCGTAGAGAAAATGTTTAATCCCATCCTTAAAAAACACATTGGAATAAAAAAAAAAGGGGGATTTGACTACTTATACTTTTACAAAAGGTAAATTTGAGAGCAATCATTAATTTTGCATTAAAAATATTTGAATATAAGGATGAGTGTTTGTAAATAATCTAAGACTGATTTTGTGAGATTTTAGGCAAAATAAATTTCCTTTCATTTAATTATATAGAAGAAAGTGTTGTCCGTTAAACATTAATACGATTATAAATGTATTTGTTTATTAAAAATTAAGGACCTCTTATAGTCTATTATAATCCTAGCAAATTTGAAACATCCATTTTGAAAAACACTTAACGAAAATTTTATTTTCAATTAAAACAAAATTTCATTCGAATAATTTATTTTCTATTTTTCTTGCTATTAAAATTTTCTTAATGACCGTATCTATAGAATAACGTTTCGCTTTTAAAACAATTATGCGAAAAATAGAACATTGATTTTAAAAATTTACCAAACAATAATAAGAGAATATAGAGAATATAAACGTAATGATCGTGGCGCATCCCATTCATATAAAATTATTACTAGGTTAGTCCCATAGTAAGTCGCAACCAGCTAAATCATAATATTAAACTCTTATTCGGCCCATTAATTTTGTCGCATTTAAACAATAGCCCTGTCATATAAAATCAGTAATTAATATAATTTATGGTTTGTTGTTTGTCATTATATCTGTGGCTCTCGCGCTCACGTATCATCGGGTACAATGTACCTAAACAGCAGAATTATATTCCATTCTCATCACTATTAATATTATACAGAATGCCTATCGGTACAATTTTGTAATATAAATAATAATAATATTAATATTAATAATAAAATTTCTCTTATTATTAATACTAACTAATAACTAAACATGATTTATCGTAATATTGTCTAATTGCTTTATTATATATATAAATGCAAGTAAATTCCTTTGGGGTTGGCAGTTGGGCGGTTTAAATGTATACGAAAATAGCACACAATATACAAATTATTTGTAATATGATTATTGATTTTCTATATATAACAATAAACATTTAACATTTTAGTGTTGTGTAATATTGTGTTGTTAAAATAGTAATATGTGTCGCTGGTCATATATGAATTCATGGATGTATGTAATACGGTGTGGGTTAGGTTTAATTTTAAATATTTTAGCACAATTTATTAAGATTTAATGAAAAAAAGACTAGATGTAACTAATTAAAAAAATAAAATTTAAATAAATTCATAAATCAAATTTCCTTTGTCCAAATTAACGCAGTTTTTGAAGCAAGAACATTAAATAATAGCAATTCAATTTTGAAATTTCACTTAATTTACAAATAATAATCTATTTGCAACTCTCCTAAACATTAAGGGTGGTGGAAAAAAATGAAACCGTTTCGAAAACATTTTCATTTTTTTTTAAACTAAATACATTTGCAAAAATACTTCTTTTTTTTATATATAGAATATAAAATAGATAGTGCTAATAGACATTTTGTAAAACTACTAAGTGTTTGTGCAAATGTTTTAGTTTAAAATGATTTCAAAAAGATCTCAGAAACGGTTTCATATTTTTGTGAACCAGGTGACCATTTTATTGTACAGGCGTTTTTCGAATAAGAGCTATCTTTAGGGTCAATTGATCAAAAATGAAGTTTTATTTTTTTTTTAGAATTTGCAACAAATTGTAAAAGATTTTTTTTCAAAAAAAATAAAAAAAAAAATTGATATAAAAAATCTTCATACAAAAATAAAATAAAATTGTCCACCCATGTAAAAAAAGGAAATTATGGTTGATATCAGTGATCCATAGCTCTAAATATCCCTAAACTTATATATTTTCAAAATAAATTTGGTTAGAGACTTTTTTTTATTTTTCACTATTTTTTTGAGATCGATTAATGGCAAAATATGATAAAAAAAATAGATCAAATTTAAACTAAAAATCGCCATAAAATTCGATAAATGCATTTTTTTTCACTCATTTTAGTGTTAGATATTAAGCATACCATTCATTTTATACATTTTATACATTTTAATTAAAAACTCTTAGCTTTAATAACTTTGATAAGACCATTGCTATATAAATATATTAATCTATTAATGCATCACCATCTTCAAATACGTTCCGATTTTGGACTTGGCCATTTTTACATCAATTGAGCTCAAATTTCGCCAATCTTAGTTTCTTGGGTATTAAATATTTTCTGGAGGGTCGCATCCTAAAAATTAAAAAAAAGTTTTTTTTCTGGTCGCCCTACTACACACCCGTGTAAAATATTTTGATGGTGATGGAAAATCAATGGCATTGGTTAGAGTTGTGTTTGTGGTTCATGCGAAATCAATTTAACATTTAGAACTATGTTCGGAATTTACGTTTTCAGAAAATTTGAATAAATGAAATAAATTGCCGTTAAGATGATTTCTTATTTGGTAAATACTGGTAAACAGGTGCGAAATATTTTCCGCATTGGGATAAATAAATTTACAGCATCCATTAAATGTTATAACAAATTATGCAAAATATAAGCAAATTATGCTTGCTAGGAAGAGAATAATGTTTATAATACAGAATTTCTGTATAATCATGTTTTATTGGATTATCATACATTGTATTTAGTTTAATGCTGTTGGAAATATCAACGGCCGAAAGTTGACCAATAGTTTTTAATGTTAGAAAATATGAGTAGTTTTTCTATTTAACACCCTTTTCGTTTACAATAAACCACAATTATAACAGTACAACAACCATCTACGTACTGCACCAAAATCACGACCTGAACCGCGTTCCATCGCAGCACAAAATTAGTGTGTAAAAGAAAAACTTTAACGATAAATATTAACAAATTTAATTATAAATTTTATATGCACTTTTGTCTTATATATGTTTTTATGGTTTATTATGATATAATATACAGAATATAATGCGGTATACACTGTAAATACCAGGAAATAGGAAGAGTTTAAGCATCTATGTTGATATATTATGACATTGTACAAGACAATGAACAATATTTAATTAATTTAATACTTTCATTATTAAATTTTTACATAGGCAAAATGTTTCGGTAGAAAATGTTATTCATTTACTTTATTACATCGCTAGATATCTAAACATTTGAGTTTCTGAAATTTAATTCAACAAAATATTTTCATCTTCATTATATTCTTATTGTTTTGATGTAAAACCGGCAGTCAGAACGCGTCTTAAAAATAAACACGCTTCAAGAAAAGTTTATTTTTGCAAAATTCAAAGTAAAGTAAAAGTTTATATTTTCCACATACTATTATATATTTTAATATATTCAACTAGCTACGACAAGTACCAGTATATTCTAAGATACAAGCTACCATTGAAAATAAACGAGCATGACTGTCGTGAATAGCCAGAGTCAGAGCTTAAAAATTAGATCGGTACGATTTATTCGTAACCAATAAGTTTACATTTATTAATACTCGTATTATTATTATTATTATTATGGTGTTTTGTGTTTTTGGAAGAATTTGGAAGAAATAGTATTTTTTTCACTTTTCCAAAAGTCGGTTAGGGGGTAAGCCTTTTTATTTTTGTTTGAAGACTGAAGACCTTTTCTTTTAGCTCTCAACTATTTTGAGACGGTTTTGTGTTTTGTAATCGTCGATGGGAAAAAAATTGATCCAATCTTACTTTATTTACCCCTCCCTGAAAACAAAAGCGTGTGCATCTATGATTATAGTACATATCATAATTACAATATCATATTACATAATCATATATTAAAGGAGGTAAAGAAACTATAGATCCGATTAGATTATAGCCCTCTAATCAATTTTTAACAATATATTTGAAAAGAGAATATTTTCAAAATCATTAATTTGAATTCAAATTTTGCTAAAGCATATCACCTATCTAAATATAATTAATTCATGACAGTTGACTATATCAACCGCATAAATTACGTTATTAAATCTTTGAATAAAAATATGAAGTTTGTCAAAGTGTTACTTAATATATTTTCATCCTTTCACCATGTCTTTTTCATGTATCTTATGCTATCTATAGTTACTATTTTATACGTTGATAATAACCGCATAACTTTGTTATACTGAAATTTATAAAAGTTTTTCTTCAAGAATAGTTCAAGCAAGTAGAACCAGTTATTAGTTATGAAAATTGTTTATTAAGTTTATTATATATATTATAATGGCCAGGACATCAAGCCGAACAACGAACAACATAAAATAAAATTCGAATTATACTTAAAATACCGTGAAAATGTAAACAGCAATGGATTCTCTAAAACGAATTTATTTTTAATTTTCAATATAATTTGTTGTGTTTTTATTATTGAAAAGTGGCAAAACAATTTGGTTTTATAGAACATGGAAAGTTTGTTCATTTTTTTAAATTAAAGAAGAATATTAATGCATTTTAATTTTTTTTATTGACATTTTATTTTTTTATTGTAGCTCTAGATAACTTAATTTTTAAATTTTATTTGGATTTAAGGTAGAAATTATTTAAAAAAAAATAAAATAAAAGGAGTTTTATTCACATATGGCATTAAACAATCTCTTTGTTGATCTGTGAATAAAAAAAAATTGAAATATCTGTGTTCAGTAGTTCCTTTGCACTTCTATGTTCTACCCTGACTGTCGGCTTATAAACAATGAGTGACAAAATAACAATTAATATTCTAATTTTTTTATCCAAAACCTCACGAACATTTTTTTTTTTTTAAATAGAAATTTCTCTGTTAAACCATTTTAAATCACAATTACGCATATTTATTTATTGTAATCTTTACAAACGCCTAATGCAAAACGTTCTAAATATAAAACGCGTACTCCACACGATGTCACATTTGGTTTTAATTTAAAATCAATTTAAATACAAAATGTTCATTTCATTGTCAAAAGCTTAAATAGTTACCTACCCAGACTAACAAAATGTTCTAGGCATCGAAAGAGTAAATATCAACACAAGAAATTATTAATATTTTAATTTCTGAAATATTTAAAGGTGTAGTTGCTGCGTTCTATGTTACCTTTTATATTATTTAGTTATAATATAGAGGAATATACGGTAAATACAATATTATTTATTTGGTATTAAATAAAGTTATTGTTGGTAGAAATAGTTAGTTTGGCTCAGTAAGTACATCATTCACATGCAAATATTAAATGTCTAATTATTTATGAAGCTCTATGGGGTATTGTTTCTTATTCTCGTTTTATGATAAATTATATATTAGTTTTTTAAATATATTAAGCCAAATATTATTACGGTTGTATGGTTGAAAGCAACCAGCGAAATATTATTATAAACGACGGGGTGGATCGCTTTCGCAGCTGGATTTGGTAAATATATGATTAAGCATTCATTTACAATTATTATTTATGCAATAATATATATTTTATGATTAAAAAAGATATTCTAATTGCACGCTAAAATATAATATGTTAGCCAACAGTTTCAAATCTGATATATAGTTTATGTATTAGGTCTCTCCATAAAGCTTGTTTTTTTTTTTTTTTTAAGGAAACCTTAATAAGATGATAGGACTGAGCTGATACTATGTCCAGAACTTTTATAGTGAAATTTATAGTGTGGTTTTTTAGCAGGGTAATACTAAAAGAGAAAAAAAAATAGTGTTTCATATTTACAAAACATTTTATTTTTCTCTAAAAATGCATTTAAACTCACCCAAAACTGAAATTTGATTTCTATAAATTGAATTTAAATACTGAATTTAAATAAACAAGTACAAATACATGTAATATGTTAATAGAAACTTTTGAACTATATATTTTAAACATTGATTGTTTGAATAACAAACTTCCAATAATACGAATACAAATAATTGCATATTTATCGCTTTTCATTTATTTTATTTGTTAAATAATATCATTGGGTTTTCATAGAAAATACACTATAGTGATACACAACTGAATCAATAATTTAAATTCTAAATACAGTAAACAAATTGCTATTTAAATGGTTGAATGCACATTTACATGCTACAATTAAAGAAATTGATAAAAACAATATTTTTCCAGACAATTATAATAACAAATTAGTTGGGTTTATTATCTGACATTAAATTTGTAATCGGTTCCATATTTATTACCTAACGCTTCGAAATGGAAAAATTCACCATCATTTTTTTTTTGTGTTAAATATATTTTATATATAGTTATTTACCATGGATCTCTAGGATCTGGAAGACTTCGATGTATTGATATTAAATCAGATGCATATTGATTGAATGCATTCTTAAGCCAACCATCATCAACCGATTTCTTCATTTCTGTTGACATATTGGTGGGCAATATAACAGGACGTCCCAATTCACCGGGTGCATCTGGTGAACTATCTACTGGCGGTATTAATACTCCTTTATCTGTAATGGAGAAAAATACAATTATTATAAAATAAAATCAAAATTGTTTCCTTACGAAAAATTGTAGACTATTAGAAATCAAGAAAAAGGTATAATGACTAATGAGTATTTACTTGGAAATCTTTGATATTCAACGAAATTAATAGAAAAAATTGAGCAATTTTCTTTAATAATAAAATCTTATTAGACAATTAATAAAGTAAATTCTTCTATTGACATTTTGTCTAATCCAATACAATATCCATAAATTTATATTTACAGGCGTAAGTGTGAATTCACAGCAACTAAAAATGATGTATTGTTACAGCGCTTTTGACATCTCAACTTAAAAGCTTGCTGTCAAAATGCAAAATTCGCATCTCTGATTGGACAATCGACTAAAGCTTTCAAGTTGAGATGTCGAAAGCACTGTAACAATACATCATTTTTAGTTGCTGTGAATTCACACTAATAGTTTGAAAAACAAAAAATAACTAAATAAAACAAGCTGTCAATTAATTGGTCATTGGTGCAATATTTTATTTTTGTTATATTAAACCCTTATTTAAATTTAATTGTAATATTCTTTTTCTTATTTTATGAAAATTATTAATTTAAGCGGATGATTTGACTATCCAATATTTTTATTTTATTTATATAAAAAACACACAAATACCAAACACTAAAAAAGAAAACCTAAAATCTTCCTAAAAATAATATTTCCATTCCATTCATTTTAATGTATTCCGACTTGTGTGATGATATTTAAATTCAATTTCACTTTAGCATTAACGATTTGAATTATGTTTGTTGGTACTTTTTATACCAACAGCACCATTCATTTCATATAAAAGATATTTAAATTGTAGAGTTATTTTATGTATAAATTGTAAGTAACATTACGTCTGTCTACCTTCTACTCAACTATCAATTCCTATACATTTAAGCATCTTGCTGTTTAAGTCTATGGTGTGCCATCAAAGTGCACATCAGTTAACTATATTATGCACGCGATAAATTATATGGTAAATGAATATTTCATTAGATCTCTGTCGTCGTCGTCGTCGTAGTCGCTTCTTCAATGTTATTTGTTATATATATTTTGTGAAGCGAAATGTATTTTTCTTCTACTATTTTATTTTTATTTTCATTTTTTTATTTTTTATTTTAAGGTTTGTACCTGCCCTGCGAATAGAGCGGAATTTAATTTTAAGTATATGCAAAATATATTAAAAGCAAAAAAAAAATCTTCTTAATTAATTATACTTTAATGTAAATTCGAGTACCACTTGTGTAGTAAATTAATAGTTGAATTAGACATAGTCACGAACGCTATTATTCTTATGATATATTTTATGTAAGATGAGATCAAAAAAAAACCTTATTGTTTTAATCACACGACAATTTCGTTACCAACATTTTAATTTTATAATAAACGTTATGCGATTTAATAAATATTTAGATGTTAATTTTATTAAGTACTTTCTTTGCTACTTTCTTATAATATTTAATTAACACGATCCAATGGTGTTGAATTTAAAATAAACTCACATCAGAAATTATTTGAAATATAATCACTATTGTTTCTTATTTTTTACTCGGCGAGAGCGAGTATAAAACTTTAAAAGAAAAATGTCATGTTTGATCTGCAAAGAACTCCAGACAAAAACATTGAATGGTATATATACAGTTGGAAATTGAAATAGAATAAAAAATAAACAGAAAATTAAAATTGTTTGTAAATTTCACGTTCACATCCAGAATTTATTGAAAGATACGCTCAGACGCAGAATTCAATATACGTATTAGGGTGGATTGACTTTTTTTTCATACCTTCTACCATGATTTTCTGAGTTGCATTTTGTCCTCTCATTAACGTGCTAAAAGGATTTTG
>JAABKK020052563.1:0-11460 GCA_011634745.2 Catotricha subobsoleta | reverse complement strand
ATATTATTATCAAATTCATTATAAATTTATGTAATTATCATTAATTACGATTTAAAAATATTAATTGTATCATTCGATTCTTAACCCGATTTTATACTCATAAACGACATCTGGGTCCGAACCAATTTAATTTCGTGAAACAAACTTAAGTAAAATTTAAGAATAAAATAGCTTACCTAACTCGCATAAAAGACCTCGGTAACGATCTACTTCTAAATATCTCCATATTTCGTAGTTTTCCAGCTGAAGCTATAGATAAACGGGTTCCGAGTGTTGGTGATCTAAATATCAACGAAAAAATTGAATTGAATCTATATTAAACTAAGTAATTATATTTTATTAAAGCCAAGCTAAAATAATAGATGCAGAAAAATATGAAATGCGTACCTGATTCTTGTACGATCAAATTCCAAGCCATATTTCCAGTCATTAGAATCTAATTTTAAAAAAATTGATGGTGATCCAATTTTTGTTGTTTTGTTTCCATCACTTGCTTTTTTAGTGGCCTTTAATAGTTTCGATTGGCGCTCACGCGTTATTGGCATTTCCCTTTCTTCCAATAGAATGCCGGTACTTTTGTTAATTTTTTCACCTATTGGTGGCTTACGCAACAATTTATACAATTTTTTATCACCATTTTTAACAGAATCACTTATATATTTATAATTAAGTAGCCGATTAAATCTTAAAATTTCAATATTATTCCTGGTTTGTATCTTGGACCCGATATTATTATCACTTAAATTTGGAACTGAATCACTTAAATTTGGAACTGAATCACTTAAATTTGCACAATAAATATTAGGATAATTGTATTGTTGGTGGTTAGCATCGACGATATTATTGTTAAAACCAGTCATGCCACAGTGTGGCCAAAAATCACAGGAACTAGCCGTGCAACTGAAATAAAATTAAAATAAATCAAAATAATAAAAAAAAAATTAAAAAAAATTAAAAATAAAGGAACTAAACGTCTCTGAATTTTGTGGGGTTTTCTAATTTCGTATATACCTTCCAGGCGACGGTGTTCCAGCTATATGAGGCATAGTTTTTGTCTCTCTACGCCTTTGATTCAGATATGCTTCGGCTTTTGCTTTATTACCGTACAGAAATTCTGTCACAAGTTTAGCCTCTTTTATAAGTTCTTCACTCATTAAATTGTTTCTAATATCATATTCGACATTGTTATCGGCTGTATTTCTTTCGTAATCAGAGCCGGGAGAAGAATTACTTCCTAAAACTGTTTGATTTACCATTAATGTAGGGCCACTTGATGGTGATAGCTCACGTCTGCTTTGAGATTGTGACTGATCGAAACTTCTATTTATTGGTCTATAGACATGTTCACTTCCACTGTTCGGTGAGCGCTCTCTGCTTCTACTTTGTTGACGTTGACGTTGCTGTCGTCGAAATTCTAATAATGGTGATCTATCCATAGATTTCCGTGCCATATCGTACATCATTTCGTGGTCATACAATCGACTGCCATAGCTCTGTGGGCTATTTTGTTTTGGAATTGGTTGCGTATTTTTTGAATAAACCTGATCAATACTGAAGGAACGACTATCATTTAAATATTTATTACTATTTCGATCACCGTAATCGTCATCGAACGATCTACTCTTATCGAACTCGAGTCCAAGATTATATTTATATTTTTCATATTCTGAATCGAGAGATCGGCTCTTTTCCAAATCAATATTTCGTGTATCCTTCGTGTTAGTATTGTACCGCTCGTTCAAAATACGTTGCCGGTTATTAGTTTTGTTATTCACTGCAGTTGGTGGGGTACGAATTTGTTGATAATTGGGGCGTTCCTTTGGAACGTTTCCTAATTTAACAACAACTTTATGTGATGGCAGTGTTCTGTTTGGTGATCTTTCAGATAGCTGCAGAGATCTATTAAAAAAAACCCAAAACAAATAAAAATACTCAAACTTATTTTTTTTTTGTTATTTATACCTTGATCGACGAATTCGATTATCTCCTAATGTACGTCCGTTTACTCTTTGTTGAGATCGTCTATAACAACTTATTTCATGTTCGGCTCCACTATAACTAGAACTCGATGAGCTGCGTGATGAAACTGTGTGCATTGCCATCCGTTGTTGTCGTTCTAGTGTGTTATTACGTGATGCAGAAAGTTCTTTTACAACTAAAGATTCCATAGAATTTTTAACATTGCGCTTTTCAGGTGTTAGTGTACGAGATTTAAGGAGCATATCAGATTCGTCATTATGGTTCTCAGGAGTTAAGGAACGTTGCTTACGCATTAAATTGTGCTGTTGACTAGTAAGAAGGCGTGACCGTTGTGCTTTGCTGGGTGGTTGATCTTCATTATCAACTTCATCATTTGATAAGTCTAGAAAGAAGTATTTTTTTTTAAAATTCTTTTTCAAGTAGTTCTAGTTTCTAGTGGTGATACAGGTATTAAAAGCTCTAATATTAATTATTTTTACTGATATATTATAAACCATGGCCAATAATAATAATAAATTTTTACTTCAAATTGCAACGGGTATAGCCAGCATAAATTTCAAATTTAAGTTCTACATATATTAGAGCCAACCTACAACTTATTTCCGCTGAATAAATTGTTTACATGAGATCTTTTGCACTACGCCATTAAAGAATCCATTACTTGAAAGGAAACAGCACATATTAAATTAATGAATAATGATTATTGTTAATTTGTAAAATTGTCATTGCCATTTACAAAAATACATATAGCGAAATAAAATTATATGTAAAATTGATGCGATTATTTTTGTATTATTTGCTAAGATATTTGGGATTAAACAATAAAATTTTGTTTTTATTCTACACCGTAATGAATTGAATTGAATTTGAAATTAAAAATATTATTTGAAATATTAAAATGAAAAAGGCAATGCTTCCTTAATCACAAAATTAACTTATATTTTATGATATAATAATATAAACGGTAAACATTTTTTAAGCCCTTATTCCACATTAGTTTATCATAGACTGAATCATTAAGGCCTAAGGATAATGAATTGAAGAAATAAGTAATAAATTTATTTATTAAAAAGAAGGTAATTCAGAGTGTTGCGGTTTCCAGTAATGGGAGGATCTAGATTAAAACCGGCCATTACGCATAACTAACATATTACTAATCAAAGATTAGTAATCTTACTATATACGAGTATAATAAAAAAAGAAATTATTTTTCAACTTTTCGTTCCAAGAATCGGTTCATATAACGTTTCAGTGCAACTTTACAAAATTTGAACATTTCTTGAAAATGAAACTCGTCGCTAATTTTAATTTTTAAAGATTCTGTCGATTATCATAAGGTATTTACAGTTTTTTCCCAAAATTTATTGTAAAACAGTAATAATAATATGATTGTAATTACCTGATCTTGCACCGCTATCACAAGAATTTAATCGTTTATTTATTGTTGATTGATGTGCCCTAAATCCTTGACTTCCTGAAGAAGATGTTGATTCTTGTTTTGAAAATTGTGCCCTTCGCGATCGGTCCGATTGTTGTTCCGGTTGTGACTTAAATGATTCTGGTCTTAAGGAGTATGTTGTACGTACACGTGTTCTATTGGTTGGTTCGTTATAATTTTTTGGTTCTAAATATTGTTGATACATAGATGATGAATCTTTTGTAGTATTTGTCAGTATTGGAGTCGGTTTCTTGGATAAATAATTAGGTGAAACTCCTGTTAAGTTCGTAAAATTATTAAGTCTTTCCTTTGGAAAATGTTTCTCTTCTTTCACTGGACTTGAAAAATCGTAATCAAAGCTTTTGGAAAATGTCTGATTGTATTCATGAGATTTTCTAGTGTCGTACTCGAAACTTCTAGAAAACACCATTCCTTTATTGCTAGCATTATCTTGATTGCTTGCTACCACATTTGACCGTTGCATTTGCCTTAAATTAGTATTATTGTCTTGAAAAGCTGGTGGTGGTGATATGATAGGCGTTATTGGTGGTGGTGATTCGTTATCTGTAAATCGTTTAATTGGTAAAAATCCTGGACGTTCATTCAATAATGCTGTGACTTGTGGATCTATTGAATATTTAATTTTTTCACCAAGCTTTTGATCAATATTTTTTCTTGTTTCACTGCGAGATATGAGTGCTTCTATTTTGCTAGTATTTTTTTTAGCTGTCGATTGATTAGCATTTAAATTTGTCAATAAACTTGACGAATTATTGCTATATTTAAAAAATAAACTATCTTGAATTTGATTATGTGAACTTAATCTATTATCGTCGGTATTTTTAATTTTCGATTTAGGATTATTATAACCATAATGTTTCTCATTTGGTAATGGTGACTTGTCAAAATTTCTTTGATTTACTTGTACCCAACCCGATTTATTCAAAAATATTTCATCATTTTTCATAGGTTGCTGATGATGTTGTTTGGTACGTTCACCAAACAAATATTTTGGCATCTCATGTGAGTTATGATAATGCATTTTAGCATCAATATTCTGTTTTTGTGTGTCCTTTAAAAAATTTTCGGTATTTTGATCTATTACTGGTCGTTCGAGTGTTGCATTTTTTCTGGATTCGCTATTTCGATTTTTTTGTTTGCAGCTCGTTGGCAATGTATAATGAAGATCTATGTTCTGTCTATAATTTTCTCTGTCGTTTTGTAGATATACCTCAGACAACTCAACACTAATTTTATTGTTACTTTTTAAAGATTCATTCAAATCAATATCCTTAACACAAGTTTTATCAGCTGAAAGTGTATTCGGTGTTGATATTTCAGTGTTGGTCCTTATTGGCTGATTTATTTTGAGACTTGAATTATAAAAGAATTCTTTATTAAAAACTTTTTAAATAATAAGTAAGTACATAAATTGTATATTGAAATTTATGGTAAAAATTATGAAAATATATTAAAAAGAAAATATTATTGTATTCTTTAAATGCTTAAATTTCAAATAAACACGATCATTAAATAACGAATCTATTCAAATTTACTGCGTAAAAAATGTATTCAATATATTTCGCATTGTTCCTTATACCTCAATCAGATAATTTGGATATGAAAACTTTATACAAACATAATTTTGTGACTTCTCATAATATAATCATCTTGTTGATCTACACCTGTATTCTACTTGTGGTTCATTTTCAATGAATAATGCGTAGTTAATATAGAATGTTTTAATGTTTTGTGCGGTTTTTATGCTTATACTTAATGTTACATTCTCGAAATATTATAATATTATATCAAGTGTTTGTAAATATTCCTCAAAGCAGCAAGTACTTAAAAAAACCTTTTTTCTTTCTTTATTTATTATTGTATACATTTTTTTTTCATTTGGAAATAGAAAAAATATTTTATTTAAATATTTTACATTTATTTTCACTCCATCATTCAAAAGCAGACTTTAGGTATCCGGTCAAACAATGTATAGAAATTTATGCTTCTTTTGGAATAAAGAAATGAAAAATTCTTTGATATGTATTTGAATTGAATTGAAATATGTTTTTGTTGAAACATATTTGAAATTATATCAACAATAAAATAGTGAAAAAAAAATTTAAATAAATCTATATTATACTAAAGCATCAACTGCCAATGACGTAATGGTTTGTAAGGATATTAACATAGGCACAGCTTTTTAACATTTGTAACATTTACAAGAAAACTGGAGCAAAAAGTCATGTCTGTCTTTAAAATCCTTACAAATCTTACAAGCCTTACGTTATTGTAGATAAGATGCTTAAAGTGTGTTGTTTGTATTAACATTTTTTTCTAATAACGCATCTTACAATTTTGTTAGATGTAAACTCAAATTGCTATTAAATAAAATTGAATGAACATTAAACAGATAAAAGCTTTTGTAAAACGATGGACTTTAAAAGTTTAAACCGTAATTTGTTTTAATAACAATGACTAATGGTTTCTGTTGAATTGATAGTGGTCGCTTGACCTCACTCATTCATATTCCTGCAAACATATTTAGTAATCCGAAGCAATGCTACTATGTAGCCTATTTAAATAAATCACATTTCACACGATTCATAATTTAGATTGGGGAGCCCTATATCTAGGTATTATATTTATCGGCTCATCCAGAATTCTAGTCAAAGCTTTCATTTTTCTTTCTGTGAATTTTATACATAATGCAGGGTGTAACAGTTAATACTACCCAGGCATTATCTAACTTCAGATAATTTTTTTATGTTATTATGATAATAGTGAGATACAAATTTTTATGAAATTATCTAGATAATTAAGCTTTGCTAAAAATAGCAACTTTTTTCATTTTTTTAAATATGAAACTTTTTATTTTTATTTATTATCTGATAAATTATAGTATTTTACTTAGATTTATTTAATCAAATTTTGAAATATTTAATTTTTTTTTTTAGATACATACTTTTCAACTAACTAATTTCATCAAATATCAAAATAATATTGTTCATTCTGTGCCAACACTAATAATAGATGTGATTTTGATGCCTATGAGTACGTACTCACTACACGGAGAGAAGAAGATAGTAAGTACAGTCTACCTAATCAGGGATAGACAATCAGGAGAGGTTATTTTGGCGCTAACCTGCTGGACAGTTAATTTTAATTTTACCTTCTGATGGATAAGTATAAGTCTAGAGATGTAAAATTTTATGAAATTTTGAAATTTATAAAAATATTGATTTTTATTGAGAATTTATTTAAATATTTTAATTATCACAACAATGATAAATATATTATATTTAAAGATATAATGAACATAACTAATCGTAATTTAACAATTGTAAAGAACATATGAAGAAATTAAAAAAGCATTTTAGAGATAACTATTATTTATCAAAATCAAAAAAAAAAAAAAGAAGAAGAAATTAAATCGCTTTCTGAATCTGTTTCAGTTTCTGTTTGCGATTCAGAATCTTCATTTTCGTCGCAAGTGCTTTCTTCTACTATTTTTTCGATTTTTTTAAATTTATATCAGAATATTATGATTTTTTCGTACTTTAGTTTTAGAATATTATCAATTCTTAATTTAACCTTTTCGATAGGCATAAAATGTAAAATGATTATCAAATGAAAATTTAAACAAATTTTTCACATTCAAATGCATTGGCATGAAAAGTAGTTCTCCAGTTATAACTTATTTCTTCACTTCGTCTTCGCTAAATCAAAATTGGGCAAAATTCGTTATAATTTTGCCGAAGAGATGCAAGCAATATGATAAACCAAATGAAATATTGCTTTGGAAATCTACTCGCTTTGAAAGCTGAAAGCATTTAATGACAACCATAGACATTGTCATATAATTATTTGTAGAGTTTCTTATTTGTCTGCAATATTGTATGTCTTCAAGCTAATTGTAACCAATTAGAAGATTCAAAAATTGCGTTTAATGAATTTATTTTAGTTTAATTGTTGATTTAAAAACTGATTATATATATTGTCATAAAAAAAATAATTTATGTCAACTATGGTTACTCTAGATACTATAGTCAAAAGTTTCAAGAAACTTTGAATGAAATGAAATAAAATTTTCAACTAAAAACCACTCATATTGATAGTAAACTTTATCTAACTTCAAATAAGTAGTCGGTAACAGGATGGTTAAATCTACTCTACTAGATGGCTAATTACAAAATTTACCCCTCCAAAAGATAAGTTACCCCCACGTAACTCTATGTGTAGATGATAGTCATACCCAAACCCAATGTTAATCATAGTGCGATAATCATACCTATGATAACTACATTTACATACACACATAATATATATTTAATAGGTCGCCATTTAAAGCATTACTATTGTTTTTGTATATTAATATATAATTTAATTGTATATCTTTACTTGCCCAAATCACTAACATAATCCTAATTTCTTCGTTTGTCTATTTTTTTTCAACGATTACTAAACTAAAATGCACTGTTTCAAGCTTAATGTTGTTTAAATACTTCTTTCTATGTGTTTCATATCTCATATTCATATGACTGCATGTTGGATTTTAATAAGAATTGTTCTTCTTTTCTTTTTTTTTTAATATAATGTGTGTGTCGATTAAAAGTATGATTATAATAGGGTATTATGATAATAGTTCTTGGTATGATTATCATAGTACAATTAATTTAAGCGACTTATTTGCAATTATTCATATATAAATTCATTGTGCATATATGCTTATGCATACATTAAATGATCAAGAGAACTTTTCTATAATTTGCTTTTTAAGTGTGTACACGCAAATTATGATTATCATACCCTATCGTTTATACTGGTTTTATACCATTTCGTTTATGATCGAGCCCTTACAACAAATTCATATTAAATTAAAAATTATGTTAAAGAAAAAAATAAGTGTTAGGAAATTTTAACTTTTACACCCTGTATATAAAATTTAAAGTAGAGATATAAAAAAGAACAAAAAAAAAAAATGGTGAAAATGCGTAATATAAATATGATTTACAAAAAGGATATATATACATATACTTACTTTCCAGAAAAAAATAAAAAATAATAAATAAATAAATTTAAAGTGGAAAAGACGTACTTAAATTTAGGTTTCCTTACACGTAAATACTTAGGCACGTTCAACAATAATTTATTATATGTACTTATTTGAGGTACTTAATTTAAATTTAATTGAAATACAATATTTTCATGAAACGCGAATACCGATATGGCTTGGAAAGTTTTTAATTACTTATTCATGAAATTAAAATTAATTGGTTTTAGTAACAATTTTATTTTGTACTTAAAAGCGTATAGGACTGTAGATAATGTTTTGACGTGTAAATAAAAGTATGTGGGGCTTATGACTGATATTAGAATGAAGGATATTAGAAAATTTAAATAATTTTTAATACATTTTGTAAGATATAAAAAGGATTTTATATTATTCGTAAATTGTATTTTCTTGAATTATAAAAGTATCGGTAGAATATTACTAAACTCTTATTGTCACATTAATCATATTAATTCTATTTTAACAAATTTATTTATGATGAACAAAATATGAAATTACATTCTTCTTACAATATTTAAAACTAATCATAAGTTAATTATTTGAAAAAAAAAAAACGAATGTTTGATTTTTTGATTTTGTAGAAGTATTGCAGGGAAGTAAAAATAAATTTTAAATTTTAGACTTTATTAATGTCGATGGATTATTTGGTATTAAGGAGAGATTATTCGGCATTTGAAATTCTGAAAACTTTATAAATATGTGTCTGTTTATATAAATAACAGTATATCAAAATATAATATATTTTACAACTTTATGCATTAATTTTTCTTATAAATAAAGCGTCCCAGTTTCAAACCGTTAATTAGTTGACACATTCATATTTAATACGAATTCTCCAGAGTTTTAGATTTGTTTATTATGAAATATTATATAGACTTAAATCTAGAAAATAAATCGATTACGATTTCTTCAAATAAAATAAAATACAGCTGAACCATATCTTTTAACTAGAATTTGGTTTTGCATTTTGTACGATACAACTTCAATTTTCATGAATGAAACTTTCACAAAAGAAAAATGGCACAGGGATAAAAAAAAATAAAATGGTTGTTTTTATTTTGTTTTTAGGTGAGAAATTCAAAAATATTGGATACTTAGTTACGTATTTTTTTCTTTTTAATTTTATATTGGTTTTTATACCAAGGTTTAAAGGGATTTGGGATATTATATATGAATGGGTACATAAAATGTAAATTTGATCCCAATCGTATAATATTCCAAATCCCATGAAGACTTAATGTTGATTTAAAGTATAATAACCAAAAGAAAGTTTAATACAAAATAAAACATAATTATGTAATATTTTTGAATTCCTTACCTAAAAACAAAATAAAAACAACACTATTTTCTTTGTCCCTAGCCCATTTCACAAAACTGAATTAAACATTGAAATTTGTCTGACATTTTATCGTAAACGTATTAATTAAATAATAAGGATGTTCATGAAACGTGTTATACTTTAAGTTATGATTGATAAATATGTCAAATTTCTTAGCAATCGTGCTAAACTTTAATATTTATTTAACATACGTTTCACGGATACCCTTAGTATAATTCATTTTATAATCATCAATATGTCAACCCTGCACACATTATTATGTTGGATTTATTCCAGTATAGATGGTTCAGCTGTATAAAAAATGGACAAAACATTGATTATCTTAGATAATTCTAAGAATTATTTATTATTGGTGAATAAATTTCTTCAAAACATTCAGTGGTATCCCATAGAGGGCTGACGTGGGCGACGTTAATCGTCTTATACCTTTCATGGTAATCGATGTTTCTCCGAAATGATTCAACGTTATTAAAATTTCTTGGAAGGTGTTTAAGCATATCATTTTTATCTTTTGGATCTTGAAAGAAATTAATTGTACCCTAGGCTTATGTTTAAAATTATAATATTATTATAGTATGTATTTTCTTTTTTGCAATGTTAACGGTATTTTAATATTTCGTGGATTGTAGAAATATGATTTATATTTTTCTCAATTTTTGTATTTCTATGCTAGAGACACTGGCCAATGAAACACATTGGAAATATTAAATGCTTTATAATTACCTATATGGCTGCTTTTTAAGACATATAATTCACAAATAATTTCGATAATTGTAATATACCTGCTACAGACTAGCGACATATTCTAGAATATCGAGAGTGAACGAGTATTTATACAAGCGAAAAGACGTACGTATAAATACGTAAATATTGAATAAATAAATAAAATAAAATTAAATTAAAATAAAATAATTTTAATTCAAAACGCAAGGAAGGAAAAGACTTGCACATAGCAAAACGAATAAAAATATTGTCACTGTAATAGTAATAGCGCGTTTATCTTCAATAATAAATAATATTCTTAACATAGAATAGTTAGACTGGCAATCTTTTAAAAGCTATCTATAATATAAGGGTTTTACAAATATCAAAATTTTTTGAACACTTTAGCTTGAATAATTTTCAATTGTTTCGTTGAGTCAAGAATATTTTAAAAATTGGCAGTCATTCAAATGGATCAATTTTATTATGCATGACTTATATATAAAAATGTACTTAAAAATTCAAGTTCTTCAACTAGTAGAACAATTTTTTCAAAATTCAATATTTTATAAAGAAAAAAGCAAAAATTTATTCTATAAGTACGCGTAGACAAAAGCTTCTGCGTTCAACTTCTGTCGGAAAATGTATGCAACAATTTGCATTGAGCTGGCACAAAAGATCTTTTGTAGTTGGCTAGTTGGCTTTTTGGCAAAAATTGTCCGTCTCACGCAATAGACGAAAACAGAACCCTAGTGTAAAATTTTAAAGAAAACAAACTACAAAACAAATCATATTCAAGTTTGTTTTTGAAAAGCACTAAAATTATTTAGTTTGCTCTGAAAAACAAATATAAATCAAACTACAAGCATATCAGATTTCGAGTTTTGTTTTCAAAAATAAATTTACTTGTAGTTTAGTTTACTTCTA
>JAABKK020052552.1:0-11461 GCA_011634745.2 Catotricha subobsoleta | reverse complement strand
TAACACAAGGGTGGTATTTCTGATTCATCTATTTTTGGTTCATTGGATTTGCTCAATATGTTTTTATAATCAACCACCGTATTCGAGTTTTGGGTACATTTCTTCGTATTATTTTTATCTATAATGATGTAAATACAGAGAAAAATTATTTGATGAACTTCTTCAAAATATTGTTGCAAAAAAAAAAAACAAGCTAACAATGGATTGGCATACCAAAACATTTTTGCTGAAGAAATTTTTAGAGGTCCTTTAAAACAAAATTTTAACAGAAAACATAATAGCAAAGAAATAAGAAATAACGACTTTGCACACGGCACACTAATCATATGATTAGTATTGCCGTGGTTTGCATGGGCAAACTTTCAAAATAAAATAAAATAAGACAAAAATTGATATCTTCACAGCAAAACCTATAAAATTAAGAAGTAAGAATTATTTATTGCCAGATTGTAGTCTTATTTTATTTTATTTTGGCAATTTGCACATGACAAATTTCTTAATTCTTATTTTTTTTATCTTCTCTAGTTTATGAAATATTTCTGTTTAAACATTTAATACAGCAACAACAACGACATAATTTACATGCAATTGTTCTTTCGACACTAAAATGATTCGACTTATGAAATATCATCGATTAAGAACATAAAATTTAGTTGTTATCATCCTAATGTGGGAAGCCGCCAGCACCGTAACCAGGGGCCTGCTATGGACGGCTGAGCCGGCCGTAGTGAAATCTCAGCATCCTCAGCCGCCCCAAAAAAAAAGAAAAGAAGGTTGACTACAAAAGTCTGTTTACGATTCGCGGTGTTTTGAAATTTGGAAATAGTATCTTTTTTCACTTTTCCAAAATACGATTTGTATACAGCGCGGTATTTGACCTGAAGACCGTTTTTTTTATTTTGCTCGCAATTTTGCAATCTTTGATACAAAAAAAAATTCCTGGTTACGGCGCTGGAAGCCGCTTTACATCAAAATCAACCCGGACAATCTTGATTTATTGAGATCCAGAAAAAAAGAGTGGCTATACGGCCCAAAAAAAAATAAACAAAAGCATGTTTCCCAAATTCCAACTATTCAAAAAAAAATATGCCAAACCATTATTTGGATTTTTTTCAAAATTCGATAAAATTTTTCAAAAATGAAGTAAAAAATACCTTCGAATCTAACGATCTTTTTTGTTAGTTGTATTTCTCCTTTAGAATTTAGTTTTGGCATTAAAATGAACAAATGACCCGTAACTTGTGACCGTTGCGATGTTGATTCTGTTGTCTTAATTTCATCATTTAAAGCTATTTGAATAATTTTTTGTTTAATTGTGACACGAACATAATTTGGTTGTGCATCAACGTCAATCAGCGATGTATCTAAGAATCTGTTCAAATCAAGTAGAGAGATTTTATTTATAAATTGATAATTCACACTAATTCCCGAAGCGGAAATATTTTATTGAAATGATAAATACTAACTTGTAAATATGCAGATCCAATTCATAATGATCGATTTCATCTTGAAAAGTAAAATCAATTTTCGGTTCATTTATATTATACGGACGACCACAATCAGCAAATAGTCTTGGTATACGTTTCGACTTCTTCTCAACGATTTCATCTTTCTTTCTATTTTTCATTTGTTGTTTCGAAATATCAACTCGAGTTTCTGGACAATGCTCGCTATTCTTTTTCCAAAATCTGTAAATATTGTTATTGAAGATTAATTAAACCGGTTAGTAAATATAATTAAAAACCTCTCATTTTTTTCATCTTCAGTTAATTCAATATTTTCATTTTCATCCTCTTCGTTTGCTCTTTTGATACGAATTTTTTGTTCATCTCTTTCAATGCGATATTTTGCTTGGAATTGAACAATTCGTTTACGTTTGCTTTCAAAATCTCTTTTGGCAATAATTCGATCTGAAAGTTTGATTTCTATTCCATCTAAGATCTGCAACTGAGGCAATATGACAAGAACATAATCTCGATAGCCTTCATAATCGCAACACGGATTTCCTGTTAAAATCAACTCTCTTAAATTATAGTTTCCCTTTAAATTCGCCACACTCATTAAATCACCAATAAAATTCAATGTTAGATCTAATTTCGTTAAAGATTCCAGATCCACTAAATTTTCAATTTTTTCAATATTATTTAATGCCAAATTTAAATATTCCAATTTTTTCAATTTGTGTATATTTTCGATTTTTGCAATTAAATTATTTTGTAATAGAAGAATCTTCAGGTTACGACACCAGTTTTGAATAAATTCAATTTTTTCAATATCTTCCTGGTGCAATGATAATTCTTCTAGTGTTCCAATTATCAGTTCATTATGTTCCGATTTCTTGCGAATCAATTGCTCTGTGACTAAACAAAATGATTGTTTCGTATAAGTAAATTCTATTGCGATTATTTGTGATTGGCAAAGAAAAATAGATTCTACTCACTCTGAACCATTTTTTAATGCTGCAATAGTTTGTTTACTTTGCACCTATATTTTATGAGTTTTAATTTAATATTGATTAAATAATCGTGACCAGCCAACACAATAGCCTTTCAATACGTAGATAGGACGTAGTAAAAAAAAATTCTTGATTCAATATTGAAATTTAGATATTTACGTATCAACCGTTTTATTAAATCGATAAATAAAATACTTCGTTCAATTTCCTTTTGTCACTGCTGAAAATTTGATTCTACAATAAACTGTGTCTTTGCTTTCGTTAAATATCAAAACTAAAATAAAAATATTAAAGAAAATAAGATAAACAAAAAAAACAAAAATGGGGGACGATACTGAAGAAATCATGGAAATTGAAGACGATGATGCCTGTCTGGTATTTGTGTCCAATTATGTACTCAAATCCATGAGAATGAAATACGATAAATGGACTAAAATGATAACCACCGATGAATACAGAGTAAGTAACAATAAAATGAATGTGCAGTGAAGTTAATGTGAAAAATAATTGATAAAAAAATTCGTAGCAAATAATATTTGAATGGCGACAAAATGCAAATCGAAATATTTTGTTAATATCATTAACATCAACCGGAGCTTTATGGCCAATGTTAGGATTTCCAACTTTTAATCGAGGCAAATCTTGTTATTTCATAAAGAAATATCCCACTGACCTAAATGTGAACGATCTTAAAACAGTTTGTTAATCTCGCAATGTATAATTAATTTAAATTCCATATTCAAATAACTTTTAAATTTTGTAGGTGCTATTATATGGTGATATCTCATCAAAAACATTAGACAACTTTGGTATATTGCTTGAGGAAATCTATTTTCCTTTGCTAGCTAATCCTTTAAATCAAGTTGAATGGCCAAAGTTGTTAAGTCATGATATATGCGGAAAGTTTCATGAACTTAGAGAATGTGTTTCGGTGATCAAAGGGAACATTTTAAATAAAACGATTTTGCCGATACCCATTAATATGGACGAAATCAATAAAGTTGGTTCCGACATTATTGCGGGGTAAATATTATGCTGTAATTTTTAATATAGTTTCAATTTACTTTTTAACATTTCATATAATCTTTCTCATTTAAGGAAAATCTCTTGCGATTTAAAGATGCAAAACATTTTGGAAGGAATTGTAATAAAATGGAGTTACCTTGTAAACGATATTGTAACAGATGACTCGTTAAAATTATTTAATAATGATAGCCATCCAACACCATCCGCCGAATACACATTTTGGAATAAAAGATATTCAAATTTAGAAAATATTTACGCCCAACTAACTGATGATAAACGAAAAATGGTTGGATCTATTTTGGAAACTGTTGATTCCGTTTATTATATGGCTTTTAAACAGGCTTTTCAGAATATTGTTACTGCCCTTACTCAAGCCAAAGATATTCGAATATATTTGAATGCTTTAGCAGATCAAACGCAGATTTTTGAGATAACCGATTTTCACGAATGTAAGCCATTTATAAAACCTTTATTGCACTGTCTGTGCATAATGTGGGCAAATTCAACATATTACTCTTCACATTGGGTTACATTTTTTAAAATGATTGGAAATATGATGATTGAAGAGTCATCCAAAAATCTAGATCCTGATATTTTATTTCAAGCAGATGTTGAAGATGGCTTAACGAAAATTATTGAGACTATTTCGATATTGGAACATTACAAGTAAATCCAGTTTCTAAATTGAAATTTCTAAATAAATCAAAAATGTCTTTATGTTGAAATTTCATTTAATATATTTTTTTTTTCTTCATAGAAATGAAGTGATGATTCACAAACAAAAACTGGTGGACTATAAGAAACCTGGTACTCATCCAATATTATGGTCATTTCAGCCTCGTACCATCTTTGAACGATTAGATGATTATTTGAAACGTTTACACGACATAAAATTAATTTTTCAAACTGCTAGCGATTTCTTTAAATTAGAGAAAATAGAGATTGGCGGTGTTAAAGGACGTTACCTAAATCGACGAATTAACAGCATTCTGAATGAATATCAACTATTATTTAATACATGGACGTCAATAGAATTCAATCCGCTTGATGCTAATTCAAAAGAATTTTCGGCAATCAAAACCGATTATCAGAAAACAGCAGATTCGTTAGAACGGAAGCTTGCTCAAGTATTTGTTGAATCCTTTGAGGAATGTTACAGTACAGATCATTGCTTAAAATTTATTGAAATAATTGGATCATTAGCATTTCGGCCTATAATCAATGCACAAATACACGAACAATATGATAATATGGTAATTGAGTTTTATAATCAGGACATTGACATCGTTGAAAGTTTATTTGAAGAGAGTGTAACCAATTTAGAAAAAGGCGATCTAAAAGTATGATTTTATTTACATTATCACCATTATTTTTTGAATATCGAATATCTTTCAATCAGGTAAACCGTGGGTTACCTCCGGTTGCTGGTGCTATACAATGGTTTTCAAGACTTCGAATGCGCTTACAACAAACCATACAGGATATGTTGTATCTGGATTATTCGTAAATGAATTCAATTAATATGTTGTTTGTATTATAAACAAGATCATTTTCTAAATATTCTGCATTTTGTTATGTTATAGGGTTTTTCAAACAATTAAAGGTCAACAGACTATCAAGAGAAAAAATGATTTTGTAGAAAAAGTGGCACAAATTGAAAAAGAAATATTTTTGAAATGGTGCGATGAAATTCCAAACGATATTCATATAAATATGTCGAAAAATTTACTAATTCGAAATGAAAAAAATTTATTAATCTTAAATTTTGATGATAAGGTAAAGTTATTAATAAAATTTTCCGATATTTGAAAAATTAGACTTTTTTCCTTCCTTTTTGTAGTTAATACTAGCTTTAAAGGAGTGCGAAATTCTGATAAGAATTGGATATACGAATTTACCAGCGTGTGCAGAGAACATTTATAAGTTGAATGATGAACTTTGGGTATGAATTTTGTGTCAAATAAATAAAACATAAGTTTTTAATAGATTTCTTGTTAGCTATAGCCCATCTAATAATAACATTAATTTAAATAGAATACTAGAATTTCGCTCACAAGGGTAGTAGAACGTTATAACTTCATTCATGAAAATACACAGAAATGTGAATTTAATATAATTTATGATCAAATAAAGGTCATTGACGTGGATTTGACAATCCTTATAGAAGATTTTACTTGGATCGATTATGGTAAAGTTCTTGGTGTTTTTTTTTTCTATTTCTAATAGTTTTCATTAACCACATCAAACAAAAATTTATTGTTTTCAGATCAAAATTGTATTAAAGAGATTTTTGACAAAATATCTCATCTCTATAAAAGATTAACCAAAACACAAGAAAATATTCAAAATATTTTAAAAAGTATTAACACTTGGGGACATATTCCACTGTATCAACGAAATGATAACAATTCGAAATCATTACTTGACATCGATGATCGATCAAATAAATGTAAGAATCGTGAAATGGAAGTAATCAATTCAAAGGATTTAATTGAATACGCTATGGAAGAAAATTATCGTTTGTTTTTTGATTTGCCATTAATAAAATCGTTAGAAGATAGTTCTGGTAAGGATCGCTTAAAAAAAACCATATTAAGGCAATTAGAAAAAAGTCATGGCAAAGATAAATGCTATTCACCAATGGTTACGGTACAAATAATTCATAGCCATTTATTCGCAGCATTATAAAATATTAATTTTCTTCATTTGTTTTTAGTTGAAAACTGTGAATGCTACCCAATCTTCTCGGCCAGTGACTAATTTTCAATCAATCGAAATTGTCAAGACACAAGAATGCTTAAATTTGTATAGACCATACGAGGAGTATGTCGATCGGCTAGTTTCCGAGACATTAATGAATGGTATTCATTTAAGGTGTGGTAAATTGTAAAACCTATAATTATATTGCAGATCATCAAGAGCACCTGATTCAAATCATACATCTTTACATATTTTATAATTTTATAATTTATATATTATTTCATTTTGTAACACTTAATGAGTATTAAATAGATAATTATTAATTATATTCAAATATTAATTGAATTCATTTATTTATTTATTGCAAAATCACATTACATTAAATTATTTTTAAAAAGAACTCTTTTGTTCATTTGTCCTTGCATGCATTTTTCATGTGTTCGTTTTTTTTTTTCTTTATTCTTATTTTTTCATTATAATTGTAAATCTATTAAAATTATTGAAAAATGTATAAACAGCCTATCGTATATATTAAATGCAATGGAAAATACAAATATATTAGATCAAAATTCGGCATTATTTGAAGTTCGTCTAGATCTACACGATAACAAACTTGTATATTCACCGTCCATTAATGAAGACGTAGAATTTGGCTTTATGAATATGATTAAAGATCTGATTGTAGATATTTGCACAGTAGCGGATTTAATACCTAGAGTCGCTCAACCTCTTGACAGTAATAACTTATCAAAGGCTACTTATCAAAGTAATTTTTTACATTCGGAATATTTTTTATTAATGAATTTAATCTGTAATAATTGTTTCATTTAATTAAATTATATAGTTGATCTAGACGAAAATGTAGACATTAGAAATATTCAAGTAGATATCATAAATAACGTTAAATGCACAACTCTTGAAACTATTGAATATATGAAGAAATTTAATGAATACGATTATATTTGGCTACAAGATATACATTTATCTTTGGAGAAATTCATACAAGAAAATGGAAGTAAAAATAAAGGAGAAAGCATGGAATCATTTATGGAAGATGAAGATAATGAGAATTTTTTTAATTTTCCATTAGATACTTTTAAAGATGAAGTGAGTAAATATGTTAACCAAATATTTAAAGAAAAAAAAAATTATTTAGAGCTACGTGGTTTTTTCTTGTACCTACACAACATTTAATGAAAAATTAGGAGTCTTAAAAATTAATTAAATAGACTAATGTTTAATAGGATGTCCAAGATAAAGCCAACTTTTGAATTTTTAATACCCTCAATAAATTTCCCAAAACATCATTGCATTTGAATGAGTTTTAACCGAACCGCAGAGCAGTTGAAGTTGAACTGTGATAAGGGGGGGTGTTGAAAACGTTTCCATTTGGCAATTTTGTGTAAATATCTCAATTCAAAACCAAAATGCAATAATATTTTCCGAAGTTCAGTTTTCCACAAAGTGATGCAATACTTTCAAATGAATACTCAGGCTTTTAAAAATTTAAAAGTCGAGTTTCCTCCATCCATACCCTATAATGTTTAAATCAATGATCTCGCCAACAATTACTTAAATTATGTTACTTTTAAGATTGATAAATGGTTTGACACGTATGAACGATTTGATAAAATGGAGAGCTATCATTTATTTCGCAATTGGTTATTAATTGACATGAGAGGATTTAAGCACGTAATTTTAAATCAATGTTGCAAATGGGGAAACGTCTTCAAGGATCATTTATTAACTTACGTGATCACTACTTTAAATGTAAGTATTTTATTTAATAAAATCCATTCATTCGACTCAATTTATTTCATTAACTTTCTAGGAACTTGAAGAGTTTATAGAAAATTCAAACCAAACACTTTCAATAGTCGTAGAGTGGGAAGATTTCGCTACATTACTAACCATTATGTCAGTTTTAAATCAGATAAAAGATCGAAATACTACGGTGGAAAATCTATTTGATCCTTTGAAAAAAATTGTTGATATGCTTGTATTGTACAATGTAGCTGTTCCCGAAAATTGTTCTATTCAGGTTAAAATCATATTTTCAAAACAATTATGATTTTCAGTTTAAATTGATATAATTCGCTATTAAATTATAGTTTTCAGAACTTCCAGAAAAATGGATAACTTTACGAAAGTGTGCATCTCAAGTGAAACACCGAATAGCACCAATTCAAGCCTATCAAGTTGATATGATTGTTAAGCGAATAGCACTGTTTAATTATCAAATAAACGAATTTCGAGAGTCATTTCATAAGATGGCGGTAATTAAAATAAATATTCGAAAATATATTATTTAAATATCTAACAAAATATAAATCAAAAACAGTTTTTTGTTATTCCATGTCCAAACGCATACGAGCTATGCGACACAACTCATATGGAATTAGTATCACTCGAAGAACAGCTTATGCGATTAAATGATTCAGCTTCACTTTTCGAATTAGCACCGCCAACAGATCACAAATTAGTTGCTTGCAGAATCGACATAAAATTAGTTAAAGTAATTTTTAGTCTAAGATCTTTTTTGTTCATTGATGAAATTCATTGAAGTTAAGATAGTCTTAGTCTGCGTGGTTTCTATCAATTTAGAAAAGCGATTTTAATTCGTAATTCAGTGAATTAATTGATAAAATTTACGCACCTTTTTAATACACTATTTTGATTTCACCGATCCTTGTGGAAGATTTTCATATGAATAATAATAAAATTATTTTTGTAGCAATTGTGGGACTTTGTAAATGTGGTAGAGTCATGTGTGTGTAGCTGGAAGAAGACAGCTTGGAAAAAACTAGATGTTGAAGAAATTGAACAGCAATGTAAGAAATTTAGTAAAGATATTCGAACGCTTGGAAAGACGATGCGATCATGGGAGCCTTTCATTTACATTGAGCGAATGTTGAAAAATTTGGTTACGTCTTTAAGAGCAATTACAGAACTTCAAAATACAGCAATTAGAGATCGTCATTGGATGGAACTTATGCGCGCTACTGGGGTAATATTTAATTGATCAAATTCAAAAAGAAAAGAAAAACATTATCTTGATTATAACTTAAAATATTTTAGCTATTTTCAAAATTTGGAATGATCTATTTGGTTAGTATCTTCGTTGATTGACAGGTCTCGATAATAAAAGAGAAACTGCTGAAAAACTAAGCGTATGATTGATATAAGGTATGATATAAGGGTAAATGTGAGAGTTTTCGTTTATACACGTGATTGAACGTAAGAGTATTCGTAATTTTTCTTTTATTATCAAGCAATCTTTATATGTCGTTGGTATCCAGAAAAAAGTTTACGTTGTTGTTTCTTAAAAAATTTCAGTTAAATATCAGACTGAATAAATCCACAACTTTATCTGACCTTCTGAATTTAAATTTACATGAATATGAAGACGAAGTAAAGTGTACGGTTGACAAAGCTGTAAAAGAAATGCTAATGGAAAAAATGTTAAAAGACATTAGTGGATTATGGGCTAATATGAATTTTGAATATGAAATACACGAAAGAACTGGTCTGAAGTTAATTAAAACATCGGAGAACTTAATTGAAACACTCGAAGAAAATCAAGTGCAAGTTCAAAATATGGCTACTTCCAAATATACAGCCTTCTTTGAGGTTGATATTAAACAATGGACAAATAAATTAAGCAATGCAGATCATATCATTATGACATGGAGTGAAGTTCAGCGAAAATGGATGTATCTAGAAAGTATTTTTATAGGATCGGAAGATATACGAAATCAACTTCCAATAGATTCACAGCGTTTTGATAATATTGATGGTTATTTTCGAAAGGTTTTAAAGGAAATGAATGAATTGACAAATGTGATGGATGTTACGAATCAGCCTGGATTGCACGAAAAAATGGAAGAAATATTATCGGATCTTATATTATGCGAGAAAGCGTTAAACGACTATTTAGAAACTAAACGGTTAGCGTATCCTCGCTTTTACTTTATTTCATCAGCAGATTTACTAGATATATTATCAAATGGAAATGATCCACTAGCTGTTGGAAAGCATTTAACAAAATTATATGATTCGATAAAAAAATTAAAATACAATAAAGGCAGTACTAAAGCCACTGGAATGTACTCAAAAGAACATGGCGAATATGTGGCCTTTGGCAAAGACTGTGATTGCAGTGGTAAAGTAGAAAATTGGTTAAATAGAGTTACAAATGTTATGAGATTCACTTTACACAATTTATTTGGACAATCTATCGAGGCATACGATGAGAAAGCACGAGATGTTTGGTTATTCGATTGGCCTGCTCAGGTTGCTTTATGTATAACACAAATATGGTGGTCAATTGAGGTTAACGAGGCGTTTAGTAAAATTGAAGAGGGATATGAAAATGCTCTAAAAGATTATCAAAAGAAACAAATTTCACAATTAAATGCTCTAATTTTATTATTATTAGGAGATCTTAGTAGTGGAGATAGACAAAAGATTATGACTATTTGTACAATTGATGTTCATTCAAGGTATTTATATTATTTATTTTATGAACGTTTTAAATAATAGTTAATAACTGATTTTAAGGGACGTGGTGACTAAAATGATCACACAAAAAGTTGTGAATGCTACGGTGTTTCAATGGCAAAGTCAATTGCGTCATCGATGGGATCGTATTGACAATGATTGCTATGTTAATATCTGCGATGCTCAGTTTAAATATGATTATGAATATTTAGGAATTACACCTCGACTCGTAATAACACCATTAACCGACCGATGTTATATAACTTTAACTCAGGTAGAGACTTTATTTCACTGTGTTTCTTCTGCTAAAATATTTATTTATTGTAACAAAAACATTTATTTCAGTCGCTTCATTTGATTTATGGATCAGCACCCGCAGGTCCTGTAGGTTTTATAATTCATCCATCCATTAGCTTATATAATAATAGTTATTAAATATTTTTAAGGCTGGAACCGGCAAAACTGAAACCACAAAAGATTTGGGAAAAGGACTGGGAATTATGGTTTATGTATTTAATTGTTCTGAACAAATGGATTATAAATCATGTGGACAAATTTACAAAGGTCTATCAGCATCTGGAGCTTTTGGAATTTTTGATGGTATAAATATTGGTGCCCGGTCATTTTGCCGAAAAAAAATTTGCCGCACGGACATTTCGCCGCGGTCAATTTTCCGCATGGTCTTTTTGCCGCACGGTCTATTTGCCGCACGGTCTTTTTGCCGCATGGTCTATTTGCCGCATGGTCTATTTGCCGCATGGTCTATTTGCCGCATGGTCT
>JAABKK020052530.1:0-11464 GCA_011634745.2 Catotricha subobsoleta | reverse complement strand
ACTTATAGTTTTTGAGATATCTTCGATTAAGGGTGTAAAGTTAAGCGGCCAGAAACTTACGTGGGATAGGAGTGTTAGAGACATTTTTAAATTTATTTTAAATCTTTTTTCTATTGTAATAGTATAATAGTATCTGTGCGTATCAAGGTAATCCCTTGAGCAAAGTAGACTTATTCAAAATTTATCGACCCACCACCTGTAGTTAATTCTTTAACAGATTTTCACATATTTTGATAATAAAATATATTGATGATGATAGTCTGAACTCTGAAGTACTGAAATTGAAGTTAAAACATGTTAATGAAACTTTATTTTATTAGAAAAAGGAATTAGGTCTACCAATATTTTATATCTACAATTAAAATTCTCTAAGAACGATGTAGAATATATAAATTATAAATTAGGTAATAATTCATTTGGAATTTTTTTTAATTACTTCCCATTCATCTGAAATTAAGCAATCAGTCTCAAGTAAAAGATTTTTATTTATCTGATTGTTTTCATTTCATCAAAGATAACTTATTCCAATATTGTTATTGTTACTTTTGAAATACTTAGCTTAAGCGCTAAAGCTTGCTTTCTAGATTAATTTTTTAAGATTAGTACATTTCGTTTTGTTAATTTTATTAAAAATAGTTATTTTTTTTTTGTTGTTTTTATACTGATTTGATGAGAATTAAAAGCGACAAAAAAATAATTATTTTTACTAAACTTAAGAAAACGAAAGCGACTATTATCGAAATTGTAACAATAAACGTAAACAACTTGCATCGCATCCAATCAGTCTTAAAATAAATATATTTATCTGATTGGATAAAACTTTTGCAGTGCATCACACAATCTAAACTTTTTTTATTTTTTTGTTTTATTGCTTATAAACAGTTAATTAGTTTTTTTTTTTTTTATTCAGGATGAGAATTTAGAAGACTTTCAATTATTTACAATGAAAAATATGTGCGTAATAAGTACATCAAAAAATTAGTCAAAACAAATATATATTAAAATGAAGGTCATTGCAATTCATACATATACGTATGAAGTTGGATAAAATTGTGTGTAAGTTGCATATATATAACTGTATAAATACTTTTCATCAATGACGAGATACTAATAAAAATATCTAGTTTATTCATTTTTTTACACACAAATTCAGTATATTATTAATAACTTACATTGCTTAAATTAAATTAATTCAAAGTAGTCTATATTACTTTTTTTTGGGCAAATTGCAAATGATACAAGTATAATTAATATTATTGAAAATTTATTAAAATGTAGTTAAATCGTCTTTTTATTATACAATTGCGAGAGAATAAAACACATTTTATATAAAATGACAACATATATGAATGGCGTGAAGACAGCGACATAACACTTTTTTTTATAAATGGTATAAATGGTAAAAAATCTGAATTGATCTTCGCTATTGTTTAAAAAAAAGGAACTAAATAGAATAAAAAAAAGTAATAAAAAAAAGAAATTTGCTGTAAGTATTTTAAGTAACAATTATACACATTTTGTAAGAAATAAAGAAAAAAAAAAAAAACTTAAACCAATAAGTACTTGATTTTTTTCGTAATTTTCCAAATATCTCAAAAATGAAGTAAAAAATGATTATATGAAATCATGAGATAATAACTATATTATTTATTACTTTATTCTCTATTTTATTTAAAAGGCTGTGACCGATCGATATCGCGATACATTTAAGTTTTTAAAATCATTATTTAAAGAAAAAAATGCAGTTATATATATATGAAGACTTTTGTATAGAGAAATTTTTTATTTCGAGTATTTCAGATTGTACAAAAATAAAAAAAAAAAATCAAAAAAGTAACGCAGCTAAAATTTTGAGTCGATTGGTGCGTTATTGGCTGTGCGCAAAATTTAAGGGGCAATTACATCTTTCTTTCTTCCCTAACTCCTCCTACCCACCCCTGTGTGCATGTTTAGATACAATACAATAATAACAATTATTAAGGTTTTTTTTTACTATTTATTAAATATGTGCACGAAATTTCCATGAAAAAATATCGAGTATTTTTTTTTTAAATATTTGAAAAATTCACTATTTAGTTTTAAGCGACGGCAGTTGAACACCTTTCATGAAAACAGAACAATTGCAAACAGTTGCAATGCCATTAGAATGAATTTTCATATAAAAAATTGCTCTGAAATGTTATAAAGTTTTAAAGTATGTTTATATTTTTTTTTTTGCAGTGCTAAATTTGTAAGACATTTAATTTAATTGCTCTATACACCAATCGCCTTAATCCTGTATTTTGCCTATTTCGATATTATATTACTACTTATGTATAATTATTTCTTGTATAGTACGAAAATAAGGCGAATATAGTGTTTCAATGAAGAAAATATACATATTGAAGAAAAGTAATGGATGAATTTAATTCCGAAATTTTTTAAGCCTTATTTCTACATTTAAGGTCAACTAAGTTCTTAAACTCAATTATCTACAAACAATTAATTAATTTATGAATTCAAATTGTTCGCCGCAAAAAATTAAGAAGGCAGTTAGTTATTTTTGATTCAGCGAAGAAGTCCTGAAGGAGCCTATGTTATGCGAAATATGTAGACAAATTGTAATGTAGTAAAATAATAAAACAAGATTTTTACCGCTGGACCGAAAAATAACTAACTGCCTAATTAATTAATTGATTCAATTTGAAAAAAATGATTTTTTTACATTTTTTTAAAATTTTATCTATCAGACTTTCAAGCTTTAAAAATACGTCCAGAAATGATTTTAAAAATATTAAATAAAGTTCTTAGAAAAATTCAACAACCAATGGTTAGGTGACAAAACTTCCCAAATCAATAGGTGATTTTGCGCGGACTTAACACTTAACTGCAGTTGAAAAAAAACCAACTACTCTATTTTCGGGTAAACTTAACTGCTGTCATCGCCTTAGCAACGTGAATGTATTTAAGCAAAATTTTATTTCGCGTGCACTAACTCATCAACTTCAGTAGCAGTCACGAGAGCGGTTAAGTATCGCGCGAAATCACCTAATATGACGTAACTACCCTGACTTAACTTAATAAATTTTGGGAATCATTTTATCTTTGGAAAGTTATGTCACATTGCACTTTGCTTCTTTTTTTTTTAAGTTATGTCAGTTTGCTTTAGTAAGTTATGTCAAAGGAAGTCACGTAGCCCGTCCGATTGAAATTTTTGAAATTTATTAAAAAAGAGCTTTAAATGTTTAAAGCTATTACATATTGAAATACGATTTAATTAAATTAAATTTCCAATTTAAACTCATATATTTTTATTTCTTATTCTTACCAAAAAAAAAGAAGATTAAAAATTCATTATTTATCATTAATTGCTTCAAGGCTTCAACAAAGACAGATACCAATTGTACGAAATTAAAAAGAAAGCCGGAAAATTTTCCTCAATTTCCAATTTGCACGAACAAAAAAAATCGCCAAACTAATAAGCACCTACTTGATTTTTTTCAAAATTCACCTGAATTTCTTAAAAATGAAGTAAAAGCAAATGAATAGGCGCTTTCCACATAAATTAAGCGTTAGATTATATTTTATTTCGACTTTTCATTATAGGTATTTTAGTTGCTATTTTAAAAGGTTTACTTCAAACCTAGAAATAAATATGCTATTGACTATTATTTTCATATTTACAAATTTGAAAGAAAATATATTCTGTTATAAAATATTAAATTTATTACTTCAATCGATTTCGGTTTAGTCTTTAGCTAAATTATTATTTACATTAATATGAAAAAAATAATAATAAATTATATAGAAATTAATTTTTAAAAAAGTATGGAGTTAGTTTCAAAATGATATAAAATAATAATAAAAGTGATGTAATGATGATATAAAATAATAAAATATCACTTATATAATATGTATATAATTAAATATAATATTTGTTATCAAAGTCGATGTTAACTTAGACATCAAGTTTACGGCCGCTTTTTTATTACGTCCAATTAGTAATAAAAAAGAATGTTATAAGATGACCCTTTATAAAACTATTGATATTAAATATCGATAATTAAATGGTTTAATGCAAAAATATTAATGTTGAGATGGAAATTGTGTTAAAATAAAATGATTAGAATTTAAAGTATTCGATGCAGTTAGTTCTAATGTAGTTATATTTTCATTTTGATGATGATGCTGACCTTGACTGTTTGTGGATAGACTAGAAATATTGGGTGCTGCAAATGTATACATAATTTGTGGAATTGAATGTGTCTGAGAAATACCAGTGTCATCGGTAATTGAATAAGATGTTGATGACGGTAATGTTGCCGTTACAGTAATTAATTCCTTAGTATCTGTTGTGACAATATTCGGGAGTTTGGAATTTGATTCGAAATTATATAATTTTCCTTCATCTGCTTCTGTTTTTAATTTTAGATCTATTAAGTTTTTTTCACTATCAATTAATTCAAATCGTTTTCTATGTGTTTTGATGTGATTTGCTAATGTGTCCGATCGTCGAAATGATTTCGAGCATATTTCACAAATGTATGGTTTTTCGTTGGTATGAATTCTGACGTGTTTTGTTAGATGAGCACTCTGAATAAAGGATTTATCACACACTGGACATTTGTGAGGTCTCTCGCCGCTATGTATTTTTTTATGTTTAAAGTAAGTTGATGAATTTGTAAATGCTTTCTGACAAATTTCACATTTATGCGATTTGATGCCTGAATGAATTTTTGTATGTTCAAGTAAATTTGCATTACGAGCAAATCTCTTTGAACACACTGTGCATGGGTAAGGTCGCTCATTTGTATGCGATCTTATATGCACTTTTAAATTACCCAAAAACGCGAAATGTTTTCCACAAAATGAGCATTGGAAGGGACGATCACCCGAATGAATTCCAGCTCGATGATTTCTCAAACTAGTTGCGTGACTAAATGTTTTATCACATCCATCACATTTATAAGGACGTTCGCCTAGAAATTTAAAAATATCTATACTAAAAATGCATATGTAAAAATAAATGGATATGTAAAAAATTAACTTGATAGAAATGTTTTAAAAAATGTTTATCAAATAAAATGCAGGAGAAATAAATATAACCATATGGTTAAGGTCAGAAAACAAGTAATGTTTAATTATGGATTTCATTAAAGAAAATACTATTTAAGCTAGATTTAAACCATAAGTTAACAATTAAAGTATTTCTATAATAAATTACCAGTGTGAACTCGTAAATGTTTTAATAAATCACATGATTTTTTAAATCGTTTATCACAAACATGACACATATTGAGACGAGTCTCAGTCGGATGTTGCCTTCTCATATGTGTTTCAAGTTCCTTCCGTGTTGTATACGGAATTTGACATTGACCACATTTTTCTACAATTGGTCCTTCATGTTTCTTCAAATGTTGCTTCAGACTTGTATCAATTAGAAACTTTTTTCCACAATACTGACATATCGATGGTGCATCGGTATGCATTTTCATGTGGGTTTTTAAATTACGTTTTTGGGTGAAGGCCATTTTACAATAATCGCATTTATATCTGAAATTTTTTATTCGTTTTTTAAGATTGAATTAAAAATTTAAAGTCATTATTTAATTACTATTTTACTTACGGTCTTTCTCCACTATGTTTTCGCATGTGTTTAATTAAATCACTGGTTTGTGCAAATCCCCAGCCGCAAACCTTGCATTCATATGGTCGAATACCTAAATGTGTTCGGCGATTATGTAACGATAATGTACTAGCCATTGTAAATGATCGATCACACAATTTACAAAAGTAATTTCGAATTTTATTATCAGTTTTTTGCCATTCCAATGAAACTGGTGCTCGATGTTTTCTCGGTTGAGCAGTTTTTTTATATTCCATGGGTTGTGCAATTAATGTCGACTGATCCGTTGGTGCTATTGTTACTGCTTTTTTTGAAACAACTTTCGGTTGGAAGACATCATTGATCTTTTTATGAATATCACCTTCTGAAAAATTATTAATAAGAGGGTTTGTGACCTACCTATGTAGACATGTATATACAAAAAATCAATTACCTGATACCAAATTTTGATGACTTTTAGTCACATTATCAGAGCATAATTCTGTATTTTTTTCACTCGGACCTTGAAAACTTTTAATGTACTCCGCTGAATCATCATATGACTTACTGAAATTGTTGTCATTTTCATCAAAATGATGAAAATCATTGTCGCCGTTAATGTCATTGTACTCATAATTGTCATGAATATCAATGGTACATAAGTTTTCATTCGATGTTACATGTAATCGACTATTATTATCATGCAATTTCATATGATCTTGAAACATATTTAAATCCTCAAAAAGTTCTGCACAATCAGGACATTCAAATGGATCCTCATCGCTATGTAAAAATAAATGTTTTGTTTGATCGCTAGTTTGCATAAAACTTTCATCACATAAAGGACATTTAAACGGATGCTGATTCTTATTTTCGATTATATTGCTTGAAATATTTTCTTTATATTTGTCGACTGATTCTAAACTGGCACTTGTATTACCTTCATTTAAATTCGTTTTAATTTCTGCTTTCGTTGTATGCGTTTCTTCATGCCGTTTCATTTGATTTAGCGTTCGAAAATATTTAACACAAAATCGACACACAAACATGTATTTATGAATCGATTTCATGTGTTCAGTTAAATGATCTTGTTCAATAAAATTTTCTTGACATTGCAAACATAAATATGGTTTTGATTTATTTGTATGATCATTCACAATATGAACATCCAATGAGGTGAGAATTGCAAATTTTCGTGAACAAAATGAACAACGAAACATTTTATGACCTTTATGTTGAAATGTCATATGAAATTCTAAATTTGTAGTATTTTTAAAGATCTTATCACATAATAAACATTTAATATTGCTTGCATTATCACCATAATCATCATCATTGTGAATGCGTCGCATGTGCAAATATAGTTCATCAACATCAACAAATTTTAATGGACAATAATTGCATTCATGTTCGATAAGCTTATTTGGTGTAAACATTCTTGTCGAAATTTCAATATTTGATGATTTCTGTTGATCCGTTTCATCATCGTGAGTATCGTGAGCTTCAATAAATACTTCTTCAACTTCTATAATTAATTGTTTTTCAACAATATTATGACTATTGGTTCCATTTCTATCAATAACGGAAATCATTTTTGATTCAGATGCTTCATTAGTACATATTTTCCAAGGCGAATCTTTACTAAGCACCGAATCAGTTTCTCTATCAATCCGTAATGGGTCTCCTTCCATTGTGTTATATGTAAAAGTTGTAAATGCTTCACTAGTTTTCACATCGAAAATATTGTTAAAAATATCAAAAGGCACTCGAACTCATCCACAAATAAAGTGTTTATTTGTTTCAATACATTTTATATATGCATTCATGGTTATTGTTATGATTAAAATAAAATGACAAATTTTTTTTTTTTTTTTGACATATATGATTATACCATTTTTCTTATTTTGAAACATGAGTAAGTGTTGCCATTAAATATTATTTTTATACTATTTAAAATTTTATTTAAAATCGCCAAATGCGTTAAGAAAAACATGTTTTCGATTTGATTTTACTTTGGTTTAAATTTTCTAGTTTATCAATGTTTATGCAAGAAGTTTGAGGATACCAATGGATAGTGGATACTAGTTTCGCAAAATTTACCTATTTCTGAATAATTAAATCACGCTTATACTTTTCGATTAACTTTGAAGCAATTTACCAGATTTTACTAATAGTTGTACTGTTAAAAAGAACATATAATATAAATTATAAACATAAACAGTAGAAATAAAAAACAAAATATTTTTATTATTTATACATTAGGCCATTATCGCACATTAGTTTATCATACACTAAATTATAAAATTAGTCAGGGTTTAGAGCATTAAAAAACCGTTGTATTTTAAAGAATGCGAATGTTTAGCATCGATGTGAGGTCATGTGACCGATATTATCCAATGATAAGCTTGCAACAATTTTTACAACGTTAACTTTTCAATGCCCTAAACCGAAATTTCACGTGATTTTAGATAAGTGTGAGCGAGAGGTGAATATTACAATCAAGAACATAGTTCGCGCTCACAACACAATCACATCTAAAATCAATTTGAGTTTATAACAGTCTATGATAAACTAATATGGTATAACGGCCTTACCATTACAGTAGACTCAAAAATTAAATGGTAAAATACGAGGGATAGGACACAGGAACATTTTTTGGAAAATTTTAAATAAATATCAAAAGATTCCAAATGATTCCAAAGTTTGTTAACCCTAACTCCATGACATTTGTGACAATTTTTAAAAATTCTTAATGTTCTCAAGACTCCCCAAAGATTCCTGTGGCCTCTGAGGTCTCTGACTCTAAGTAGTGTCCTACCACTCGGTGTATACATATTTATAAAATATAAACTTGTTAAAAATTACAATTCAATTTTTGAGGTTACTGTACAACGAAAAGATTTATTAGTTTACTAGAAGCCTCCGCTCGCTGCGGCATCTAACTCCTGCGGAGGGCCCTGAGAAGCCTCCGGTCGCTTCGCTCACTGCGGCGTCTGTCCGGACAAACCCAAATACAATGCGTCAAGTTAAATAATCTGCCAGTTTAAAAAACCCTGTCACAGAGTATGTTAAACTGAATATAAACTGCGATTGTACTACCCTGACAGTTTTAATTTTTTTAACCTGCTGTACTTGCATTACTCTGTCATTGCCATATCATTCTCATGTATCCAGTGCCATTACATCCCTCTACATCTATCCATATTCATTTATATACCACCACACTCCGCAATATCCTTCCACATACATCCACATTCCCATAAATCCAATCACATCCCAATACATCCTCTGCCATTGCCATGTCATCCAAACAAACAAACAGACGTATTTTCAGCTTTATAGTTAAGATTAATTATATATTGATCCCAAAATTAAATCTATTTAGAGTTCGATATTGTGTCCAATGATTCTATCTAAGTTCAGGGGCCAAATTCTAACATGAGCATTTCTCAGAAATTAGTCAGGCACACGAGTAAGTGAACCAGGTGCACTGAATTCATTTTCAGTGCTTATTCTTTATCACCGAAAATGCTTGTCACTCGCAGCAGTTTGAATTGACATTTTTTGGGATGGGTGCGTGGTTATGTCAAGTGTTCACTTACTTTTGCCCAAATGATCAAGTTATAATTTGGCTCAGATAGATTGCTCTTTTCGCAATAAAATAATTAGTTTTGTGCTTAAATTATGAAATTTTTAGAATTGACCAAAGTAAGAAATGATTTTATCCACAAACAAGTAATTGAAGAGATTAAAGATTTTTGCGATTTCCTTAAGTCTTAGCATAACATAATATGTAATTGCTTTTATCGATTAAATTATTACAACATAATAAAAAAGAAAAAATGAACAATGCAAATCTTTTATTTATTTATTTCACATTAGTTCACATAATTTGTTTTATACAAATTACTCAATAGAATAGACCAAAATTGCGATGACCACCAAATCCTCGACCTCCAAAGCCATTTAGCCATCCACCTTGTTGTTGATATACCAAAAAAAAATGTTGTGTATTATTATTATGTATTTATAAACTTATTTAATAATATCATATTACCTCCAAATCCTACAGGACCAAAACCATATCCTCTGCCAAAGCTATGGCCACCGAAACCACCTGAATTAATTTTATAAAAGGATTGCAAATAATAATTATTGATCATAATGTTATGTTATGTTATTTTTATTCAAACTTGATAGATTTTTCACTATGCTATTGAAATAATGATAATTTTTTAGTAATTATTTATAAAATTTCACAGATTTTTCAATATGCTTTTTTTAATTCAAATTAAAAAAAAATAAAAGAAAGTAAAATAAAAAAAAGAAAAGAAATATATTAAAACAGAGTTTTACCAAAAATACAATCGAATAAATACTGATTTTACTTACCTAATCCACCGCCTAGACCGCGACTCCATCCACGCCACAGTCCTGATTCAGATCCAGTTAAATCACTGCGACCAGATCTTTCACCTTCAGGCACATAAAACCTTGCCGGACCGAATTCTCCATGGGATGGTTCTTAGATATTGAAAACTTTTATTTAATATTATTGCTTATTACCAAGCATATCAATTACAATCTAGCTTACTTGATTCAATTAAACGTATGTTTGTTGTTTCTGCGAATCCTGCTACAATTATAGAGGCTAACACAATTACAATTTCCTAAAATTGAAAATAAATTAATTTTATGTTCACAACCCTGAAGAAATTATAATAAATAAATAATTATCCTTTTTTAATAATTAATTACACATTTATAAAACATTTCGTTTCTTCAGTTCCGAATAAATTAAATAAAGCGTTTTAAATTAAATAATTAAAATTATTATTTATTCTTTTTATGCCTTGAATAATCTTTATATTCTGTTTGCACAAACAGCACAACAGTCCAAGTAAAGCATAAAGTATAAAACTAGCAATTAATGTAGCTAAGATTGGAGAAACAGTTTCAGTTAAATTATTTTTTTATGTTTCAAGCTAAAATGTTATTAGCTACTTAAAAATTGATAAAATGATTCGATTGTACAAGCCTTAATATCCATTAAACCCTAAATTTAAATGGAACTTCTGTACTATACTAAATATAAATTCCAACTAACCTTTAACATTTTGTTTTGCAATATACTTTATATAACTTTAAACCACAATTATTCGATTATTAAAATTACAATTGCTACGATTTTCGATTTGAAAGATTCAATTTATATTATGCTTAATATTTTCTTAGAAATTATTTTATTAATAACTTTGATCTTAATCACTGTTATGATAGTCAGATAAACTTAATGACTGTTACTGCTATAAGACAATCATCTATTTATATCTATTTATTGGGTTCCATGTATGGGATGGTCGTTCAACTTATCCATACTTATTTGAAATATTTCAAAAAAAAAAAGAAAAAGAAAAAAACAAGTGGAAAATGAAGTACATGCATGCAAGTTATTAAATTAAATTTTATTATCAAGCAATCAGAAAACATCGATTAATAGGTAGGGATAACATATTTGAAAAATTACATTTATCACCCAAAGTAGTAATATATATAGTAAAAACGGCCTGTATACACCCAAATAGCTCATTTAGGCCTTATGTATTTATATATATGGATTGGATATGGATCTATATCTTCTTATTCTGCTACCAATTATAGTAAAAAAAAAAATTAAAATATTATGAAATAAGTTTTCAAAAATAATAAAATAATAAATTTGTTTTAATAGCAACGATCATAAACAAATATATTTGTATTTTATAATTCAATAAAAACATAATAAACAATAATTGCCAAAGCATACGGTAAGCTCGGTTTTTTGAAAAGGATATGCTATGAATTCTCTGACCCATATGCACTAAAGAGCGTGTATTATTC